>JBBYHO010264726.1:0-32144 GCA_038382025.1 Adansonia gregorii | reverse complement strand
ACAAAAAGAATGGAGATTATGAAGAGTATCCAAGTTTGTCTCATTTCATGGATGAACATTTATTATAAGGAAAATGGCAGAAAAAAAGCTTTTCTTGCATGTCCAAAGCATCTATATCATGTATCCCAATATGGAGAACGTGATTGTAGTAACCATAATAAAAAGAACAGAGATTATAATGAGTGTCCAAGTTTGTCTTATTTCACAGATGAATATTAATTATAAGGAAGATGGTGGAAAGAAAGGCTTTTGTTGCAAATCCAAAGCATCAATATCGTGTATCTCAATATGGAGAACATGATTGTGGTGCCCATAACAAAAAAAATGGAGATTCTAATAAGTATCCAAGCTTGTCTAATTTCATGGAAGATCATTAATTATAAGGAAAATGGTGGAAAGAAAAGCTTTTATCACAAATCCAAAGCTTCAATATCGTGAATCTCAATACAAAGAACGTGATTGTAGTGCCCATAATAAAACAAATGGAGATTATGAAGAGTATCCAAGTTTGTCTCATTTCACGGATGAACACTTATTATAGGGAAAATGGTGGAAAGAAAAGCTTTTCTTGCAAATCTAAAGCATCAATATCATGTATCCTAATGTGGAGAATGTGATTGTAGTGCCTATAACAAAAAGAATATAAATTATTATAAGTATCCAAGTTTGACTCATTTCATGGATAAACATTAACTATAAGTAAAATGGTAGAAAGAGAATTTTTTTTCTTGCAAATCTAAGGCATCTATATCGTGTAACCCAATTGGGAGAACATGATTGTAGTGCCCATAATGAACAAAATGGGGATTATAGTTACTATATAAGCTTGTGTCATTTCATGGATGAACTTTAATTGCAAGGAACATGGTGGGAAGAAAAGCTTTTCATCCCAAACCAAAGCATCCATATCATGTATCCCAATGAGGTAAACATGATTAAAGTGCCACTAACAAAAACAATTGAGATTAATACGAGTATCCAAGTTTGACTCATGAACATTAACTATAAGGAAAATGGTGGAAGGAAAAGCTTCAAATCTAAAGCATCAATATCATGTATCCTAATAGGGAGAGCATGATTATACTACCCATAACAAAAAAATAAGATTATTACAAGTATCCAAGTTTGACTCATTTCATGGATGAACATTAATTATAAGAAAAATGGTGGAAAGAAAAGCTTTTCTTGAAAATCCAAAGCATCAATATAATGTGTCACAATGTGGAGAGCATGATTGCAGTGACTATAACAAAAGGAATTAAGATTATTATGATTATCCTATTTTGACATATCTCACAGATGAACATTAAATATAAGGAATATGGTTGAAAGAAAAGCTTTTCTTGCACATCCAAAGCATCAATGTCGTGTATCCTAATGCGAAAAACATGATTGTGGTGCCCCTAAGAAAAAGAATAAAGATTATAATGAGTATCCAAGCTGATCTCATTTCACAAATGAACATTAATTATGCAGAAAATGATAGAAAGAAAGGCTTTTCTTGCCAATCCAAAGCATCAATATCGTGTATTCCAATGTGAAAAACATGATTGTAGTGCACATAATAGGAAGAATGGAGATTATAATGAGTATCCAAGTTTGTCTCATTTCACAGATGAATATTAATTATATGAAAATGGTGGAAATAAAAGTTTTTCTTGCAAATCAAAAGTGTCAATATCATGTATCCCAATATGGAGAACGTGACTATAGTACCCATAACAAGAAGAAAGTAGATTATTATGAGTATCCAAGTTTGACTTATTTCAAAGATAAACATTAATTATAAGTAAAATGGTTGCAAGAAAAGCTTTTCTTGCAAATCTAAAGTGTCAATATCATGTAACCCAGTATGGAGAATATGATTGTAATAATGAAAAGAATGGAGATTATAGTTACTATCTAAGTTTGTGTCATTTCTTGGATGAACATTAATTATAAGAGAAATGGTTGAAAAAAAGGCTTTTCTTGAAAATCTAAAGCTTCAATATTGTGTATCTCAATGTGGAGAACATTATTGTAGTGCCCATAACAAAAAGAATAGAGATTATAATAAGTATCCAAGTTTATCTTATTTCATGGGTGAACATTAATTATAAGGGAAATAATGGAAAAAAAGGCTTTTCTTGCAAATCCAAGGCATCAATATTGTGTATCCCAATGGGGAGAACATGATTATAATGCCCATAATGAAAAGAATAGAGATTATAATAAGTACCTAAGTTTGTCTCATTTCATGGATGAACATTAATTATAAGGAAGATGATGGAAATAAAGGCTTTTCTTGCAAATCCAAAGTATCAATATCGTGTATCCCAATCTAGAGAACATGATTGTAGTGCCATAACAAAAAGAATGGAGATTCTAATAAGTACCCAAGTTTGTCTAATTAGGAAAATGGTGAAAAGAAAAGCTTTTGTCACAAATCCAAATCATTAATATCATGTATCCCAATACGAAGAACATGATTGTAGTGCCCATAACTATAAGTAAAATGGTGGAAAAAGAAACTTTTCTTGCCAATCCAAAGTATCAATATCATGTAACCCCATTTAGAGAACATGACTGTAGTGTCAATAATGAAAAGAATGGAGGTTGTACTTACATGTAAGTTTATGTCATTTCACAGATGAACTTTAATTATAAGGAACATGATGGAAAGAAAAGCTTTTCATGCCAAACCAAAGTGTCCATATCATGTATCCAATGAGGTGAACATGACTGAAGTGCCACTAATAAAAAGAATAGAGATTATTATGAGTATTCAAGTTTAACTTATTTCACGGATAAATAATAATTATAAGGAAAAAATTGGAAAGAAAAGCTTTTCTTGCAAATCCAAAGCATCAATATCATGCATTATAATGGGGAGAACATGATTATAGTGCCCAAAAGAGAGAGAACAGTGATTATTACGAGTGTCCAAGTTTGACTTATTTCATGGATAAACATTCATTATAAGGAAAATGGTGAAGAAAAAAAGCTTTTCTTGCAAATCCCTAGCATCAACATTATGTATCCTAATCTAGAGAACATGATTGTAGCGCCCATAACCAAAAGAATGGAGGTTATTGTGAGTGTCCAAGTTTGACTAATTTCATGGATGAACATTAATTATAAGGAAAATGGTGGAAAGAAAGGTTTTTCTTGTAAATCCAAAGCATCAATATGGTGTATCCCAATGTGGAGAACATGATTGTAGTGCCCATAACAAAAAGAATGGAGATTAAAATAAGTATCCAAGTTTGTCTACTTTCACAGATGAACATTAATTATAAGAAAAATAGTGGAAAGAAAAGCTTTACCATAAATCCAAAGCATCAACATCGTGTCTCCCAATGCAGAGAACAATATTGTAGTGCCTATAACAAAAAGAACAAATATTATAATAAGTATCCAAGTTTGTCCCATTTCACGAATGAACATTAGTTATAAGGGAAATGGTGGAAAGAAAAGCTTTTCAAGCAAATCCAAAGCATCAATATCGGGTATCCCAAAGTAGAGAACATTATTGCAGTGCTTATAGCCAAAGGAATGGCAATTATTAGGAGTATCCAAGATTAACTCATTTCACGGATAAACATTAATTATAAGGAAAATGGTGGAAAGAAAAGCTTTTCTTGCAAATCTAAATCATCAATATCGTGCATCCTAATGCGAAAAACATGATTGTAGTGCCCATAAGAAAAAGAACAGAGATTATTATAAGTATCCAGGCTTGACACATTTCACGGATGAACATTAGTTATAAGGAAAATGTTGGAAAGAAAGGCATTTCTTGCAAATCCAAAGCATCAATATCGTGTATCCTAATGTGGAGAACATGATCGCAGTGCCCATAACAAAAATAATGGAGATTATAATGAGTATCCAAGTTTGTCTCATTTCACGAATGTTAATTATAAGGGAAATGATGGAAGAAAAGCTTTTCTTGCAAATCCAAAGCATTACCCAATGGGGAAACATGATTATAGTGCCCCACAACAAAAAGATGGAGATTATTACCAGTATCCATTACTCATTTCACGGATGAACGTTAATTATAAGGAAATGGTGGAAAGAAAAGTTTTTCTTGCAAATCCAAAGTATCAATATCATGTATCCCAATGCAAAGAGCATGATTGTAGTGCCCATAACAAAAAGAATATAGATTATTACGATCATCCAAGTTTACTCATTTAACAGATGAACATTAATTATAAGGAAAACAGTGAAAAGAAAAGCTTTTCCTGCAAATCCAAAGCATTAATATCATGTATCCTAATACGAAGAACCTAATTGTAGTGACCGTAAGAAAAAGAATGGAGATTATTATGCATATCCGAGTTTGACTCATTTCATCAATAAATATTAATGATAAGGAAAATAGTGGAAAGAAAATTCTTTCTTGCAAAACCAAAGCATCAATATCATGTATCCCAATGTAAAAAACATGATTGTAGTGCCCATAGCAAAAAGATTGGAGATTATTAAGAGTATCCAAGTTTGATCGTTTCATGAATGAACATTAATTATAAGGGAAATGGTGGAAAAAATAGCTTTTCTTGCAATTCCAAAGAATCAATATTGTGTATCCCAATGTGGAAAACATGATTTGTAGTGCCCATAAGAAAAGGAATAAAGATTACTACGAGTATCTAAGTTTGACATATTTCATGGATAAACATTTATTATAAGGAAAATACTGGAAAGAAAAGGTTTTCTTGCGAATCCAAAGCATCAATATTGTGTATCCCAATGCAGAAAACATGATTGTAGTGCCCATAAGAAAAAGAATAGAGATTATTACGAGTATCCAAGTTTGACTCATTTCATGGTTGAACATTAATTTTAATGAAAATGGTGGAAAAAAGACTTTTCTTGCAAATCCAAAGCATCAATATCGTGTCTCCTAATGGGGAGAACATGTTATAATGCCCAAAAGAGAAAGAACAGAGATTATTACAAGTGTCCAAGTTTGACTCATTTTACAGATGAACATTAATTATAAGGAAAATGGTAGAAAGAAAGGCTTATCTTACAAATCCCTAGCATGAATATCGTGTATCCTAATAAGGAGAACATGACTGTGGTGCCCATAACAAAAAGAATGGAGATCATTATGAGCGTCCAAGTTTGACTCATTTCACGGATGAACATTAATTATAAGGAAAATGGTGCAAAAAATGGCATTTGTTGCAAATCCAAAGCATCAATATCATGTATCCTAATGTGGAAAATATGATCACGGTGCCCAAAATGAAAATAATGGAGATTATAATGAGTATCCAAGTTTGTCTGATTTCATGAATGTTAATTATAAGGAAATGGTGAAAAGAAAAGCTTTTCTTGCAAATCCAAAGCATCAATATCGTGTATCCTAATGCGGAGAACATGATTGTAGTGCCTATAACAAACATAATAGACATTATTACTAGTATCTAAGTGTGACTAATTTCACAAATGGATGTTAATTATAAGGAAAATGGTGGAAAGAAAAGTTTTTCATGCAAATCCAAAGCATCAATATCGTGTATCCTAATACGGAGAACATGATTGTAGTGCCCATAACAAAAAGAATGTAGATTATTACAATTATCCATGTTTGACTCAATATCATGTATCCTAATATACAGAACCTGATTGTAGTGCCCATAAGAAAAAGAATGGCGATTATTTATGAGTATCCAAGTTTAACTTATTTCACGAATAATCATTAATGATAAGCAAAATGGTGGAAAGAAAATGTTTTCTTACAAAACCAAAGCTTCAATATCATGTATCCCAATGGAGAAAACATTATTGTAATGCCCATATCAAAAAGAATAGAGATTATTATGAGTATCCAAGTTTAACTCGTTTCACAAATAAACATTAATTATAAGGAAAATGATGGAAAGAAAAGCTTTCCTTGAAAATCCAAAGCATCAATATCATGTATCCAATATGAAAAACATGATCTATAGTGCCTATAAGAAAAAGAATAGAGATTATTACGAGTATCCAAGTTAGACATATTTCAAAGATAAACATTTATTATAACAAAAATAGTGGGAAAAAAAGGTTTTCTTGCGAATCCAAACATCAATATTGTGTATCCCAATGCGGAAAACATGATTGTAGTGCCCGTAAGAAAAAGAATAGAGATTATTACTAGTATCCAAGTTTGACTCATTTCACGGATGAACAGTAATTTTAAAGAAAATCATGGAAAAAGGCTTTTCTTGCAATCACAGAGCATCAATATTATGTATCCCATTATGGAGAATATGATTGTACTATCGATAACAAAAGGAATGGAGGTTATAATGAGTACTCAAGTTTGTCTATTTTCACAGATAACTATGAATTATAAGGAAAATGGTGGAAAAGAAAGGTTCTATTGCAAATCCAAAGCATCAATATCATGCATTCCAATATGGAGAACATATTGTAGTGCCCACTACAAAAAGAATGTAGATTATTATGAATGTACAAGTTTGATTCATTTCACAGGTGAACATTAATTATAAGGAAAATGGTGCGAAGAAAAGCTTTTCTTGTAATTCCAAAGCATTAATATCGGGTATCCCAATGTGGAGAAAATGATTGCAGTGCCAATAACAAAATGAATGGAGATTGTTACGAGTATTCAAGTTTGGCTTAATTCACGAATAAACATTAATTATAAGAAAATTGCTGGGTAGAAAAGTTTTTCCTGCAAATCCAAAGCATTAAATCATGTATCCAATGCAAAAAACATGATTATAGTGCCCATAAGAAAAAGAATGGAGATTATTACGATTATGCAAGTTTGATTTATTTCAAGGATGAACCTTAATTATATGGAAAATGGTGTAAAAAAAAGGTTTTCTTGCAAATCCAAAGCATCAGTATCATGTAACCCAATGCAGAAAACGTGGTTATTGTGCCGATAAGAAAAAAAAATAGAGATTATTATGAGTTTTCATGTTTGACCCATTTCACGGATGAACATTAATTATAAGGAAAAGAGTGGATAGAAAAGGCTTTCTTACAAATCCAAAGCATCAATATCGTGCATTCCAATCTGAAAAACATGATTGTAGTGCCCATAAAAAAAAGAATGAAGATTATAATGATTATCCAAGTTTGCCTAATTTCACGAATGAACATTAATTATAAGGAAAATAGTGGAAAAAAAGGCTTTTCTTGCAAGTCTAAAGCATCACTATCATTTACTCCAATGTAGAGAACGTGATTGTTGTGCCCATAATGAAAAGAATAGAGATTATAACGAGTGTCCAAGTTTATCCCATTTCATGAATGAATATTAATTATAGGGGAAATGGTAGAAAGAAAAGCTTTTCTTAAATCCAAAGCATCTATATTGTGTATCCGAATGAGGAGAACATGATTGTAGTACCCATAACAGAAAGAATAGAGATTATTACGAGTATCCAAGTTTGGCTCATTTCACGTATAAACATTAATTATAAGGAAAATAGTGGATAGAAAACTTTTCTTGCAAGTCTAAAGCATCAATATCACGTATCCCTATGTAGAGAATATGATTGTAACACCCATAACAAAAAGAAATGAGATTATTATGAGTATCCAAGTTTGACATATTTCATGAATAAACATTAATTATATGGGAAATGGTGGAAAGAAAAGCTTTTCTTGCAATTCCAAGGCATCAATATCGAGTATCCAAATGCACAGAACATGATCATACTGCCCATAACAAAAAGAATGTTGATTCTTATGAGTATCCAAGTTTGTCTCATTTCACAGATAAACATTAATTCTAAGGAAAATGGTGGAAAGAAAGGCTTTTCTTGCAAATCCAAAGCATCGATATCATGCATCCCAATCCGAAAACATGATTGTAGTGCCCATAAAAAAAGAATGAATATTATAATGATTATCCAAGTTTGCCTAATTTCACGAATGAACATTAATTATAAGAAAAATAGTGAAAAAAATGCTTTTCTTGCAAGTCCAAAGCATCAATATCGTTTACCCCAATATGGAGAACATGATTATAGTGCCCATAATGAAAAGAATAGAGATTATAGTGATTGTCCAAGTTTGTCCCATTTCATGAATGAATATTAATTATAATGGAAATGGTGGAAAGAAAAGATTTTTTTAAATCCAAAGCATCTATATCATGTATTCGAATGAGGAGAACATGATTGCAGTACCCATAACAGAAAGAATAGAGATTATTATGAGTATCCAAGTTTGGCTCATTTCACGTATAAACATTAATTATAAGGAAAATGGTGGATAGAAAAGCTTTTCCTGTAATTCCAAGGCATCAATATCGAGTATCCCAATGTAGAGAACATGATCGTATTGCCCATAACAAAAAAAATGTTGATTCTTATGAGTATCCAAGTTTGACTCATTTCACAGATGAACATTAATTATAAGGAAAATGGTGAAAAAAAAGGCTTTTCTTGCAAATCCAAGGCATCAATATCGTGTATCCTAATCCGAAAAGCATGATTGTAGTGCCCATAAAAAAAGAATGAAGATTATAATGATTATCCAAGTTTGCCTAATTTCAGGAATGAACATTAATTATAAGGAAAATAGTGGAAAAAAGGCTTTTTTTGCAAGTCCAAAGCATCAATATCGTTTACCCTAATGTGGAGAACATGATTGTAGTGCTTATAATGAAAAGAATAGAGATTATAATGAGTGTCCAAGTTTGTCCCATTTCATGAGTGAATATTAATTATAGGGGAAATAGGGGAAAGAAAAGCTTTTCTTAAATCCAAAGCATCTATATCGTGTATCCGAATAAGGAGAACATGATTGTAGTACCCATAACAGAAAGAATAAAGATTATTATGAGTATCCAAGTTTGGCTCATTTCACGTATAAACATTAATTATAAGGAAATGGTGGATAGAAAAGCTTTTCTTGCCAGTCCAAAGCATCAATATCGCGTACCCCTATGTGGAGAATATGATTGTAGCACCCATAACGAAAAGAAAGGAGATTATTATGAGTATCCAAGTTTGACACATTTCGTGAATGAACATTAATTATATGGAAAATGGTGGAAAGAAAAGCTTTTCTTGCAATTCCAAGGCATCAATATCGAGTATCCCAATGCAAAGAACATGATCGTACTGCCATAACAAATAGAACATTTATTCTTTTGAGTATCCAAGTTTGACTCATTTCACAGATGAACATTAATTATAAGGAAAATGGTGGAAAGAAAGGCTTTTCTTGCAAATCCAAAGCATCAATATCGTGTATCCCAATCCGAAAAACATGATTGTAGTGCCCATAAAAAAAAAGAATGAAGATTATAATGATTATCCAAGTTTGCCTAATTTCATGAATGAACATTAATTATAAAGAAAATAGTGGAAAAAAAGGCTTTCCTTGCAAGTCTAAAGCATCAATATCGTTTACCCCAATGTGGAGAACATGATTGGAGTGCCCATAATGAAAAGAATAGAGATTATAATGAGTGTCCAAGTTTGTCCCATTTCATGAATGAATATTAATTATAGGGCAAATGGTGGAAAGAAAAGCTTTTCTTAAATCCAAAGCATCTATATCGTGTATCCTAATAAGGAGAACATGATTTTAGTACCCATAACAGAAAGAATAGAGATTATTATCAGTATCCAAGTTTGGCTCATTTCACGTATAAACATTAATTATAAGGAAAATGGTGGATAAAAAAGCTTTTCTTGCAAGTCTAAAGCATCAATATCGCGTATCCCTATGTGGAGAATATCATGGTAGCACCCATAACGAAAACAAAGGAGATTATTATGAGTATCTAAGTTTGAACATTTCATGAATGAACATTAATTATATGGAAAATGGTGCAAGGAAAGCTTTTCTTGCAATTCCAAGGCATCAATATCGAGTATCCCAATACAGAGAACATTATCGTACTACCCATAACAAAAAGTATGTTGATTCTTATGAGTATCTAAGTTTGACTCATTTCACAGATAAACATTAATTATAAGGAAAATGATGGAAAGAAAGGCTTTTCTTACAAATCTAAAGCATCAATATGGTGTATCCCATTGTAGAGAACCTAATTGTAGTGCCCATAACAAAAAGAATAGAGATTATAATAAGTATCTAGGTTTGTCTAATTTCACAGATGAATGTTAAGTATAAGGAAAATGGTGGAAAGGAAAGCTTCTATTGCAAATCCAAAGCATCAATATCATGTATCCTAAAGCAGAGAACATGATTGTAGCACCCATAACAAAAAGAATGTAGATTATTACAAGTATCCAAGTTTGACACATTTCATGGATGAACGTTAATTACGGAAAAAGGGGTAAAGCAAAAGTTTTTTTGCAAATCCAAAGCATCAATATGTATCCTAATGCGGAGAACATGATTATGGTGCCCATAACAAAAAGAGTGGAGATTATTATGAACATCCAAGTTTGACTCAATTCATAGATGAATATTTATTATGAGGAAAATGGTAGAAAGGAAAGCTTTTCTTGCAAATCCAAAGTGTCAATATCGGGCATCCTAATGTGGAAAGCATGATTGTAGTGCCAATAAGAAAAAAATGGAGATTATTATGAGTATCCAAGTTTAACCTATTTCATTGATGAACATTAATTATAAGGAAAACGGCAGGAGTGAAGGCTTTTCTTCAAATTCCAAACCATCAATGCCATGAATCCAAATGTTGAGAACATGATTGTAGTTCCCATAACAAAAAGAATGGCAATTATAATGAGTATTCAGGTTTTTTTAATGATGAACATTAATTATAAGGAAAATGGCAAAAAAGAAAGCATCTATTGCAGATCCAAAGCATCTATATCATGCATCGTAATACGGAGAACATGATCGTAGTGCCTATAACAAAAAGAATATAGATTATTACGAGTATCCAATTTTGACTCATTTCACGGACGAACATTAATTATAAGGAAAATAGGGGAATGAAAAGCTCTTTTTGCAAATCCAAAGCGTCAATATCGGGTGACCAAATGAGGAGTGCATGATTGTAGTGCCCATAACAAAAAGAATGGAGTTTGTTACGAGCATCCATGTTTGACTGATGTCATGGATAAATATTAATTATGTGGAAAATAGTGGATAGAAATAGTTTTCTTGCAAATCCAAAGCATTAATATCATGTATCTCAATGCGGAGAACATGATTGTAGAGCCCATAATGAGAAGAATGGAGATTATAATGAGTATCCAAGTTTGTCTCATTTCACAGATAAACATTAATTATAAGGAAAATGGTGAACAGAAAAGCTTATGTTGCAAATTCAAAGCATTAATATCGTGTATCCCAATGCAGAGAACATGATTATGGCACCCATGACAAAAAGAATGTAGATAATTACGAGCATCCAGGTTTGACTTATTTTATGGAAAAACATCAATTTTAAGGAAAATGGTGAAAGAAAAGCTTTTCGTGCAAATCCAAAGCAACAATATCATGTATTCGAATATTGAGAACATGATTGTGGCACCCATAACAAAAAGAATATAGATTATTATAAGTATCCAAGTTTGACTCATTTTACGGATGAACTTTAATTATAAGGAAAATGCTGGAAAGAAAAGCTTTTCTTGCAAATCTAAAGCATCAATATCGTGTATCCAATGCAGAGAACATGATTATGGCGCCCATGACAAAAAGAATGTAGATAATTACGAGTATCCAAGTTTGACTTATTTCATGGAAGAACATCAATTTTAAGGAAAATGGCGACAAGAAAAGCTTTTCGTGCAAATCCAAAGCAACAATATCATGTATTCGAATATTGAGAACATGATTGTGGCGCCCATAACAAAAAGAATATAGATTATTATAACTATCCAAGTTTGACTCATTTCACGGATGAACATTAATTATAAGGAAAATGCTGGAAAGAAAAGCTTTTCTTACAAATCTAAAGCATCAATATCATGTATCCCAATGTGGATAACTTGATTGCAGTGCCCATAACAAAAAGAATGGAGATTATTAGGAGTCTCCAAGTTTGACTCTTTTCGTAAATAAACATTAATTATAAGGTAACTAGTGGATAGAAAGGATTTTCTTGCAAATCCAAGGCATCAATATCATGTATCCCAATGCAGAGAACATGATTATAGTGCCCATAATAAAAAGAATGGAGATTATTATGAGTATCCAATTTTGACTCATTTCATGGATGAACGTTAATTAAAGGAAAAGGGGTAAAGAAAAGGTTTTCTTGCAAATCCAATGCATCAATATCATGTATCCCAATGAGGAGAACATGATTGTAATGCCGATAACAAAAAGAATGGAGATTATTGTGAGCATCCAAGTTTGACTCAATTCACAGATGAATATTTATTATAAGGAAAATGGCAGAAAGAAAATCTTTTCTTACAAATCCAAAGTGTGAATATCAGGTATCCCAATACTAAAAACATGATTGTAGTACCAATAAAAAAAAGAATGGAGATTAGTACAAGTATCCAAGTTTAACTTATTTCATGGATGAACATTAATTATAAGGAAAATGGCAGGAATGAAGGTTTTCTTGAAATTCCAAACCATCAATACTATGTATCCAAATGTCAAGAACATGATTGTAGTGCCCATAACAAAAAGAATGGCAATTATAACAAGTATTCAAGTTTTTCTAATTTCACAGATGAACATTAAGTATGAGGAAAATGGTGGAAAGGAAAGCTTCTACTGCAAATCCGAAGCATCTATGTCGTGCATCCCAATGTGGAGATAATGATAGTAGTGCCCATAACAAAAAGAATGTAGATTATTACGAGTATCCAAGAGTGACTCATTTCATGGACGAACATTAACTATAAGGAAAATTAGGGAAATAAAAGCTTTTTTCACAAATCCAAAGTGTCAATATTTGGTGTCCCAATGAGGAGTGCATGATTATAGTGCACACAACAAAAAGAATGGAGTTTATTACGAGTATCCAAGTTTGACTTATGTCACAGATAAACATTACTTTAAGGAAAATGCTAGATAAAAATGATTTTCTTGCAAATCCAAAGCATCAATATCATGTACCTCAATGCAGAGAACATGATTGTAGAGCCCATAATAAGAAGAATGGAGATTATAATGAGTATCCAAGTTCGTCTCATTTTGAGGATAAAAATTAATTGTAAGGAAAATGGTGGAAAGAAAAGCTTGTGTTGTAAATTTAAAGCATCAATATCGTGTATCCCAATGCGAAGAACATGATTGCGGTGCCCATGACAAAAAGAATGTAGATAATTATGAGTATCCAAGTTTGACTTATTTCATGAAAGAACATTAATTATAAGGAGAATGATGGAAAGAAAAGCTTTTCTTGCAAATCCAAAGCATCAATATCGTGTATCCGAATGTGGAGAACATGATTGTGGCACCCATAACGAAATGAATATAGATTATTATAAGTATCCATGTTTGACTCATTTCATGATGAACATTAATTATAAGGAAAATGGTGGAAAGAAAAG
Source organism: Adansonia gregorii (assembly GCA_038382025.1). Classification (NCBI taxonomy): domain Eukaryota; kingdom Viridiplantae; phylum Streptophyta; class Magnoliopsida; order Malvales; family Malvaceae; genus Adansonia; species Adansonia gregorii. The sequence continues at coordinate 18,717 of JBBYHO010264726.1, read as the reverse complement.
CTTTTCTTGCAAATCTAAAGCATCAATATCATGTGTCCTAACGTGGATAACATGATTGCAGTGCCTATAACAAAAAGAATAGAGATTATTATAAGTTTCCAAGTATGACTCTTTTCATAAATAAACATTAATTTTAAGGAAACTGGTGGATAGAAAAGGTTTTCTTGCAAATCCAAGGCATTAATATCATGTATCCCAATGTGAAAAACATGAACGTGTGCCTATAACAAAAAGAATGGAAATTATTACGAGTATCCAATTTTGACTTCTTTCACAGATAAACATTAATTATAAGGAAAATGCTAGATAGAAAAGTTTTCCTGCAAATCCAAAGCATCAATATCTTGTATCCCAAAGTGGAAAACATGATTATAGTGCCCATAATAATAAGAATGGAGATTTTAGGAGTATCCAAGTTTGTCTAATTTCAAGGATGAACCTTTGTTATAAGGAAAATGGTGGAAAAAATGATTTTCTTGCAAATCCAAAGCATCAATATCATGTATCCCGATGTGAAAAAAATTATTGTAGTACCCATAACAAAAAGAATGAAGATTATTACGAGTATTCAAGTTTGACTCATTTCGAGGATAAACATTAATTATATGGAAAATAGTGGATAGAAAAGGTTTTCTTGCAAATCCAAAGCACCAATATCGTGTACCCCAATGCGGAAAACATGATTTTAGTGCCCATAAGAAAAATAATGGAGATTATTACAAGTATCTATGGACTCATCTCATGGATAAACATTAATTGTAAGGAAACTGGTGGATAGAAAAGGTTTCCTTGCAAATCCAAAGCATCAATATTGTGTATCCCAATACAGAAAACATGATTGTAGTGCCCATAAGAAAAAGAATGGAGATAATTAGGAGTATCCAAGTTTCTCTAATTTCACGGATAAACATTTATTATAAGGAAAATGGTGGAAAAAAAAGCTTTTCTTACAAATCCAAAGCATCAATATCATGTATCGCAATGCAGAAAACTTGATTGTAGTGCCCATAACAAAATTAATAGAGATTATAATGAGCATCTAAGTCTGTCTAATTTCATGGATGAACATTAATTATCTAGAAAATGGTGGAAAAAAAGGTTTTTCTTGGAATTCCAAAGCATCAATACCATGTATCCCAACATAGAGAACATTACTGTAGTGCCCATAACAAATAGAATGGAGATTGTAATTAGTATCCAAGTTTGTCCAAATTTGTGGATGAACATTAGTTATTAGGAATATGGTGGAAAGAAAAGCTTCTGTGGTAAATCCAAAGCATAAATATCATGTATCCCAATGCAAAGAACATGATTATAGTGCCTATAATGAAAAGAATGGAGATTATAATGAGTATCCAAGTTTATCTCATTTCATAGATCAACATTAATTAATGGGAAAATGGTGGAAAGAAAAACATTGCTTAAATCCAAAGCATCAATATCGTGCATCCCAATGCTGAAAACATGATTGTTGTGCCTATAACAAAAAGAATGTAAATGATTACGAGTATCTAAGTTTGACTTATTTCACAAATAAAAATTAATCTTAAGTAAAATGGTAGATTGTAAAGCTTTACTTCCTAATAGAAACCATCATATCATGTATCGCAATGTGGAAAACATGATTATAGTGCCCATAAGAATAAGAATGGAGATTATGCCCATAAGAAAAAGGGTGGAGATTATTACAAGTATCCAAGTTTGACTTATTTCATGGATAAACATTAATTATAAGGAAAATGGTTGAAAGAAAAGCTTTTCTCCCAATTCCAAAGCATTAATATTGGGTATCCCAATGTGGAGAGCACAATTATAGTGCCCATAACAAAAAGAATGGAATTACTACAAGTATCTAAGTTTGACTTATTTCATAGGTAAACATTAATTAGAAGGAAAATGTTGGATAGAAAAGGCTTTCTTAAAAATCCAAAGCATTAACATCTTGTATCCCAATGTGGAAAATAAGGTTGTAGTGCCCATAAGGAAAAGAATGAAGAATATTATGAGTATACAAGTTTGACTCATTTCATGGATAAATATTAGTTATAAGGAAAATGGTGGAGAGAAAAGTTTTTGTTGCAAATCGAAAGCATTAATATCGGGTATCCGAATATAGAGAACATGATTGTGGTGCTATAACAAAAAGAACGTAAATAGTTAAAAGTATCCAAGTCTGGCTCATTTCACAGATAAACATTAATTATAAGGAAAATGTTGGATGGAGAAGGTTTTTTTCGAAATCCAAGGCATCAATGTCATGTATCCCAATGCGGAAAACATGATTGTAGTGCCCATAAGAAAAAGAATAGAGATTATTATGACTATCTGAGTTTGACTTATTTCATGGATAAATATTAATTATAAGGAAAATGGTGGAGAGAAAAGGTTTTCTTGCAAATCTAAAGCATCAATATCATGTACCTTGATGCGAAAAACATGATTGTAGTGCCTATAACAAAAAGAGTGGAGATTACTACGAGTATCCAAGTTTGACCCATTTTATGGATAAACATTAATTATAACGAAATGGTGGAGTGAAAAGGTCTTTTTGCAAATCCAAACCATCAATATCATGTTTCCCAATGCGAGAAAAATGATTGTTACACCTATAAGAAAAAGAGTGGAGATTATTACAAATATCCAAGCTTGACTCATTTCATGGATAAATGTTAACTATAAGGAAAATGGTGGAAAGAAAAGCTTTTCTTGCAATTCCAAAGCATTAATATTAGGTATCCCAATGTGGAGAGCATGATTGCAGTGCCCATAACAAAAAGAATGGAGTTTATTATGAGTTTTCAAGTTTGGCTCATTTTATGGATAAACATTAAATACAAGGAAAATAGTGGAGAGAAAAAGTTTTCTTGCAAATCCAAAGCATCAATATCGTGTATCCCAATGCGAGAAAAATGATTATTACACCCACAAGAAACAGAGTGGAGATTATTACAAGTATCCAAGTTTGACTCATTTCATGGATAAACGTTAATTATAAGGAAAATGATGGAAAGAAAAGCTTTTCTTGCAATTCTAAAGCATTAATATCACGTATCCCAAAGTGGAGAGCATGATTGTGTGCCCATAACAAAAAAGAATGGAGTTTATTATGAGTATCTAAGTTTGACTCATTTCATGGATAAACATTAATTATAAAGAATATGGTGTAAGGAAAAGGTTTTCTTGCAAATCCAAAGCATCAATTTTGTGTAATGCAATGCAAGAAAAATGATTGTTGTGCCCAGAAGAAAAAGAATGGAGACTACTATCAGTATCCAAGTTTGACACATTTCACGGATGAACATGATTAAAAGGAATAAGCTGGAAAGAAAAGCTTTGCTTGCAAATCCAAAGCATCAATATCAGGTATCCCAATGCGGAAAACATGATTGTATTACCCATAAGAAAAAGTATGGAGATTATTACAATTATCCGAGTTTGACTCATTTCGCAAATGAACATTAATTATAAGGAAAATGGTGGGAGGAAAGGCTTTTCTTGAAATTCCAAAGCATCAATACCATGCATCCAAATATGGAGATTATAATAAGTATCCAAGTTTGTCTAATTTCATGGATGAACATTAACTGTAAGGAAAATGGTGGAAAGAAAGACTTTTCGTGCAAATCCAAAGCATCAATATCGTGTATCCTAATGCGGAGAACATGATTGTAATGCCCATAATGAAAAGAACAAAGATTATAACGAGTATCCAAGTAAGACTCATTTCATGGATAAATATTAATTATAAGGAAAATGGTGGAGAGAAAAGCTTCTACTGCAAATCCAAAGCATTAATTTCGTGTATCCCAACACGGAGAAATGATTGTGGTGCCCATAACAAAAAGAATGTAGATAATTACAAGTATCCAAGTATGACTCATTTCATGGATAAACATTAATTATAAGGAAAATGTTGGAGAGAAAAACTTCTTCTGCAAATCCAAAGCATTAATATCGTGTACCCCAATGCGGAGAACATGATTGTGGTGCCCATAACAAAAAGAATGTAGATAATTACAAGTATCCATGTTTAACTCTTTTCACAAATAAATATTAATTATAAGGAAAACGTTGGATAGAGAAGGTTTTCTTGGAAATCCAAAGCATCAATATCATATATCCCGATGCAAAAAACATGATTGTAGTGCCCATAAGAAAAAGAATAAAGATTATTATGACTATCTAAGTTTAACTTATTTCACGGATAAACATTAATTATAAGGAAAATGGTGGAGAGAAAAGGTTTTGTTGCAAATCCAAAGCATCAATATCATGTATCACAATGCAAAAAACATGATTGCAGTGCCTATAACAAAAAGAGTGGAGATTACTATAAGTATCCAAGTTTAACCCATTTCATGGATAAACATTTATTATAAGGAAAATGGTGGAGAGAAAAGGTTCTCCTGCAAATCCAAAGCATCAATATCATGTATCCCAATGCGAGAAAAATGATTGTTATGTCCACAAGAAAAAGAGTGGAGGTTAGTACGAGTATCTAAGTTTGACTCATTTCATGGATAAACGTTAATTATAAAGAAAATGGTGGAAAAAATCTTTTCTTGCAATTGCAAAGCATTAATATCGGATATCCCAATGTGGAGAGCATGATTGTAGTACCCATAACAAAAAGAATGGAGTTTATTACGAGTATCCAAGTTTGGCTCATTTCATGGATAAAACATTAATTTTAAGGAAAATGGTTGATTGAAAAGGTTTTCTTGTAAATCCAAAGCATCAATATCGTGTATCCCAATGCGAAAAACATGATTGTATTGCCCATAAGGAAAAAGAATGAAGATTATTACAAGTATCTAAGTTTGACTCATTTCATAGATAAATATTAATTGTAAAGAAAATGGTGTAAAGAAAAGGTTTTTTTGTAAATCCAAAGCATCAATTTCATGTATCGCAATGCAAGAAAAATGATTATTGTGCCGATAAGAAAAAGAGTGAAGACTATTATGAGTATCCAAGCTTGACACATTTCATGGATGAACATTATTAAAAGGAAAAAGGTGGAAAGAAACGCTTTTCTTGCAAATCCAAAGCATCAATATTAGGTATCCCAATGCAGAAAACATGATTGTAGTGCCCATAAGAAAAAGTATGGAGATTATTACAGTTATCCAAGTTTGACTCATTTCATGGATGAACATTAATTATAAGGAAAATGGTGGGATGAATGGCTTTTCTTGAAATTCCAAAGCATTAACACCATTCATCCAAATGTGGAGATTATAATGAGTATCCAAGTTTGTCTAATTTCATGGATGAACAATAACTATGAGGAAAATGGTAGAAAGAAAGGCTTTTCTTGCAAATCCAAAGCATCAATATCGTGTATCCTAATGTGGAGAACATGATTGTAGTGCCTATAATGAAAGAATGGAGATTATAATGAGTACCCAAGTTTGACTTATTTCAAGGATAAACATTAATTCCAAGGAAAATGTTGGATAGATACGGTTTTCTCTTAAATCCAAAGCATCAAATAGTGTATTCCAACGTAGAAAACAAGGTTGTAGTGCCCATAAGAAAAAGAATAAAGATTATTATGAGTATCCAAGTATGACTCATTTCGTGGATAAATATTAATTATAAGGAAAATGGTGGAGAGAAAAGCTTCCACTGCAAATCCAAAGCATTAATATCATGTATCCTAATACAGAGAACATGATTGTGGTGCCCATAACAAAAAGAATGTAGATAATTACGAGTATCCAAGTTTGACTTATTTCACAGATAAACATTAATTATAAGGAAAATGTTGGATTAAGAAGGTTTTCTTGGAAATCCAAAGCATCAATATCTTGAATCCCAATGCGGAAAACATGATTGTAGTGCCCAAAAGAAAAAGAATAGAGATTCCTACCACTGTCTAAGTTTGACTTATTTCATGGATAAACATTAATTATAAGGAAAATGGTGGAGAGAAAAGGTTTTCTTGCAAATCCAAAGCATCAATATCATGTATCCCAATGCAGAAAACATGATTGTAGTGCCCATAACAAAAAGAGTGGGGATTACTATGAGTATCCAAGTTTAACCTATTTCATGGATAAATATTAATTATAAGGAAAATAGTAGACAGAAAAGGTTTTCTTGCAAATCGAAGGCATCAATATCGTGTATCCCAATGCGAGAAAAATGATTGTTATGCCCATAAGAAAAAGAGTGGAGATTATTACGAGTATCCAGGTTTAACTCATTTCATGGATAAACGTTAATTATAAGGAAAATGATGGAAAAAAAAGCTTTTATTGCAATTCCAAAGCATTAATATTGGGTATCCCAATGTGAAAAACATGATTGTAGTGCCCATAACAAAAAGAATAGAGTTTATTACGAGTTTCCAGGTTTGGCTCATTTCACGGATAAACATTAATTATAAGGAAAATGGTGGATTGAAAAGGTTTTCTTGCAAATCCAAAGCATCAATATCGTGTATCCTAATGCAGAAAACATGATTGTTGCGCCCATAAGAAAAAGAATGAGGATTATTATGAGTATCTAAGTTTGACTCATTTCATGGATAAACATTAATTATAAAGAAAATGGTGTAAAGAAAAGTTTCTCTTGCAAATCCAAAGCATCAATTTCGTGTATCGCAATGCAAGAAAAATGAATGTTGTGCCTATAAAAAAATGAGTGGAGACTATTATGAGTATCCAAGTTTGACATATTTCATGGATGAAAATTATTAAAAGGAAAAATGTGGAAAAAAAAAGCTTTTCATGCAAATGCAAAGCATCAATATCGGGTATACCAATATGAAAAACATGATTTTAGTGCTCATAAGAATAAGTATGAAGATTATTACAGTTATCCAAGTTTGGCTTATTTCACAGATGAGCATTAATTATAAGGAAAATGGTGGGAGGAAAGGCTTTTCTTGAAATTCCAAAGCATCAATACCATGCATCAAAATGGGAAGGCTATAATGGGTATCCAAGTTTGTCTAATTTCATAGATAAACATTAACTATAAGGAAAATGGTGGAAAGAAAGGCTGTTCTTGCTAACCCAAAGCATCAATGTCATGTATCCTAATATGGAAAACATGATTGTAGTGCCCATAATGAAAAGAATGGAGATTATAACGAGTACCCAAGTTTAGCTTATTTCATGAATAAACATTAATTACATGGAAAATGTTGGATAGAAAAGGTTTTCTTACAAATCTAAAGCATCAATATCGTATATCCTAATGCGGAAAACAAGCTTGTAGTGCCCATAAAAAAAGAATAGAGATTATTATGAGTATCCAAGTATGACTCATTTCATGGATAAACATTAATTATAAGGAAAATGGTGCAGAGAAAAGCTTCCGCTGTAAATTTAGAGCATTAATATCGTGTATCCCAATGTGGAGAACATGATTGTGGTGCCCATAACAAAAAGAATATAGATAATTACGAGTATCCAAGTTTGACTCATTTCACAGATAAACATTAATTATAAGGAAGACGTTAGGCAAAGAAGGTTTTCTTGGAAATCTAAAGCATTAATATCGTGTATCCCAATGTGGAAAACATGATTGTAGTGCCCATAAGAAAAAGAATAGAGATTACTACGACTATCCAAGTTTGACTTATTTCACGGATAAGCATTAATTATAGGGAAAATGGTGGAGAGAAAAGGTTTTCTTGTAAATCCAAAGCATCAATATCATGTATCCCAATGCGAAAAACATGATAGTAGTGCCCATAACAAAAAGAATGGAGATTACTATAAGTATGCAAGTTTAACCCATTTCATGGATAAACATTAATTATAAGAAAAATGGTGGAGAGAAAAGGTTTCCTTGCAAATCTAAAGCATCAATATCATGTATTCCAATGTAGAGAACATTATTGTAGTACCCATGACAAAAAGAATAGAGACTACTATAGGTATCAAAGTTTGACTCATTTCATCGATAAACGTTAATTAAAGGGAAAATGGTGGAAAGAAAAGCTTTTCTTGCAAATCCAAAGCATTGATATCATGTATCTTAATATGGAGAACATGATTGTAGTGCCCAAAAGAAAAAGAATGGAGATTATTACGAGTATCCAAGTTTGACTTATTTCACAGATGAACATTAATTACAAGGAAAATGGTAGAAGAAAAGGCTTTTCTTAGAAGTCCAAAGCATTAATATCATGTATCCTAATATGGAGAACATTATTGTAGAGCCCATAACAAAAAGAATGGAGATTATAATGAGTATCCTAGTTTGTCTCATTTTATGGATGAACATTAATTATAAGGAAATTGGTGGAAGGAAAGGCTTTTCCTACAAATCTAAAGCATCAACATCATGTGTCCCAATGCGGAAAACATTATTACTGTGCCAATAATGAAAATAATGGAGACTATGATTAGTATCCAAGTTTGTCTCATTTCACGGATGAACATTAATTATAAGGAAAATGGTGGGAGGAAAGGCTTTTCTTGAAATTCCAAAGCATCGATACCATGCATCAAAATGGGGAGATTATAATGAGTATCCAAGTTTGTCTAATTTCATAGATGAACATTAACTATAAGGAAAATGGTGGAAAGAAAGGCTGTTCTTGCTAACCCAAAGCATCAATGTCATGTATCCTAATATGGAAAACATGATTGTAGTGCCCATAATGAAAAGAATGGAGATTATAACGAGTACCCAAGTTTAGCTTATTTCATGAATAAACATTAATTACATGGAAAATGTTGGATAGAAAAGGTTTTCTTACAAATCTAAAGCATCAATATCGTATATCCTAATGCGGAAAACAAGCTTGTAGTGCCCATAAAAAAAGAATAGAGATTATTATGAGTATCCAAGTATGACTCATTTCATGGATAAACATTAATTATAAGGAAAATGGTGCAGAGAAAAGCTTCCGCTGTAAATCTAGAGCATTAATATCGTGTATCCTAATGTCGAGAACATGATTATGGTGCCCATAACAAGAAAATATAGATAATTACGAGTATCCAAGTTTGACTCATTTCACAGATAAACATTAATTATAAGGAAGACGTTGGATAAAGAAGGTTTTCTTGGAAATCTGAGGCATTAATATCGTGTATCCCAATGTGGAAAACATGATTGTAGTGCCGATAAGAAAAAGAATAGAGATTACTACGACTATCCAAGTTTGACTTATTTCATGGATAAGCATTAATTATAAAAAAAATGGTGGAGAGAAAAGGTTTTCTTGCAAATCCAAAGCATCAATATCATGTATCCCGATGCGAAAAACATGTTTGTAGTGCCCATAACAAAAAGAATGGAGATTACTATGAGTATGCAAGTTTAACCCATTTCATGGATAAACATTAATTGTAAGGAAAATGGTGCAGAGAAAAGGTTTTCTTGCAAATCTAAAGCATCAATATCATGTATTCCAATGTAGAGAACATTATTTTAGTATCCATAACAAAAAGAATGGAGACTATTATAGGTATCAAAGTTTCACTCATTTCACTGATGAATATTAATTACAAGGAAAATGGTGGAAAGAAAAGCTTTTCTTGCAAATCCAAAGCATTGAATCATGTATCCCAATATGGAGAACATGATTCTAGTGCCCAAAAGAAAAAGAATGGAGATTATTGCGAGTATCCAAGTTTGACTTATTTCATAGATGAACATTAATTATAAGGAAAATGGTAGAAGAAAAGGCTTTTCTTCGAAGTCCAAAGCATCAATATCATGTATCCCAATATGGAGAACATTATTGTAGAGCCCATAACAAAAAGAATGGAGATTATAATGAGTATCCTAGTTTGTCTCATTTTATGGATGAACATTATTTATAAGGAAATTGGTGGAATGAAAGGCTTTTCCTACAAATCTAAAGCATCAACATCGTGTGTCCCAATGTGGAAAACATTATTGCAGTGCCAATAATGAAAATAATGGAGACTATGATTAGTATCCAAGTTTGTCTAATTTCACGGATGAACATTAATTATAAGGAAAATGGTAGAAAAAAAGCTATTCTTGCAAATCCAAAGCATCAATATCATATATCCCAATATGGAGAACGTGATTGTAATACCCACTACAAAAATAGTGGAGATTATTACGAGTATCCAATTTTGACTTATTTCAAGGATGAAAATTAATGATAAGTAAAATGGTGAGAAGAAAAGGTTTTCTTGAAAATCCAAAGCATCAATATTGTGTATGCCAATATGGAGAACATGATTGTAGTGCCCACAATTAAAAGAATGGAGATTATAATGAGTATCCAAGTTTTGTCTCATTTCAGGGATGAACAATAATTATAAGAAAAATAGAGGAAAGAAAAGCTTTTCATGCAAATCCAAAGCATTAATATCATGTATCCAATATGGAGAACATGATTGTAGTGCCCATATTGAGAAGAGTGAAGATGATAACGAGTATCTAAGTTTATCTTATCTCACAGATGAATGTTAATTAGACGAAAAATGGTGGAAAGAAAAGCTTTTCTTGCAAATCCAAAGCATCAATATTGTGTATGCTAATGTGGAGAACATGATTATAATGCCCATAACAAAAAAAATGTAGATTATTATAAGTATCCAAGTATGTCTTAGTTCACGGATGAACATTCATCAAAGGGAAAATGATGGAAAAAAAACTTTTCTTGCAAATCCAAAGCATCAATATCAGTATCCCAATACAGAGAACATGATTGTAGTGCCTATAACAAATAGAATGAAGATTATTACGAGTATCCACGTTTGACTCTTTTCACAAATAAACATTAATAATAAGAAAAATAATGGGTAAAAAAAGTTTTCTTGCAAATCCAAAGCATCAATATCGTGTACCTCAATGTAGAAAATAAGATTGCGGTGCCCATGAGAAAAGGAATGGAGATGGTTACAAGTATCCAGGTTTGACCCATTTCGCAGATGAACATTATTATAAGGAAATTGGGGAAATAAAATTTTTTTTTGCAAATCCAAAGCATCGATATCGTGTATGCCAATGCATAAAACATGATTATTGTGCTCGTGAGAAAAAAATGGAGTTATGAGTATCCATGTTTGACCATTTTGTGGATGAACATTTATTATAAGGAAAATGGTGAAAAGAAAGGCTTTTCTTGCAAACCTAAAGCATCAATATCATGTATCCCAATGTGGGGAACATTATTGTATTGCCAATAATGAAAAGAATAGAGATTATAATAAGCATCCAAGTTTGTCTCATTTCACGGATGAACATTAATTATAAGGAAAATAGTGGAAAGAAAGGAATTTTCTTGCAAATCCAAAGCATCAATATTGTGTATCCTAAAGTGGAGAACATGATTGTAGTGCCCATAATGAAAACAATGAAGGTTATAATAAGTATCCAAGTTTGTCTCATTCCATGGATAAACATTAATTATAAGGGAAATGGTGGAAGGACAAGCTTTTCCTGCAAATCCAAATCATCAATACCGAGTACCCCAATGCGAATATAAGATTGTAGTGCTCATAAGAAAAAGAATGGAGATTATTACGAGTGTCTAAGATTGACATATTTCATGGATGAACATTAATTATAAGGAAAATAGAGGGCAAAAAAGCTTTCATACAAATCCAAAGCATCAATATCGTGTATCCTAATGTGGAGAACATGATTGTAGTCCCTATAACAAAAAGAATGGAGATTATCACGAGTATCAAAGTTTGACTCATTTCATGTCTGAACATTAATTATAAGGAAAATGATGGAAAGAAAAGCTTTTTTCCCAAATCCAAAGCATCAATATTGTGTATCCCAATATGGAGAACTTGATTGTAGTGCCCATAATAAGATAATGAAGATTGTTACGAGTATCCAAGATTGCCTTATTTCACGGATGGACATTAATTATAAGGAAAATGGTGGAAAAAAAGGTTTTTCTTGCAAATCCAAAGCATAAATATCATGTATCCTAGTGTGGAGAACATGATTGTAGTGCCTGTAATGTTAGGAGTGGAGATTGTAATAAGTGTCCATATTTATCTCATTTCACGAATTAACATTAATTATAAGGAAAATGGTGGAAAAAAAAGCTTTTTTTTTTTTCAAATCTAAAGCATCAATATCGTGTAACCTAATGTGGAGAACATAATTGTAATGCCCATAACGAAAATAACAGATATTATAGTTACTATCTAAGTTTGTGTCATTTCATGAATGAACTTTAATTATAAGGAAAATGGCGGAAAGAAAAGCTTTTCTTGCCAAACCGAAGCATTAATATCGTGTATCCTAATCGGGTGAACATAATTGTAGTGCCACTAACAAAAAGAATGGAAATTATTACGAGCATCCAAGTTTGACTCATTTTCATGGATGAACATTAGCTTTAAAGAAAATGGTGGAAAGAAAGGCTTTTCTTGCAAATCCAAAGCATCAATAATATGTATCTCAATGCGGAGAACATGATTATACCACCCATAATGAAAAGAATGGCGATTATAATGAGTATCCCAGTTTGTCTTATTTCACGGATAAAGATTAATTATAAGGAAAATGGTGGAAAGAAAAGCTTTTCTTGCAAATCCAAAGCATCAATATGGTGTATTCTTATGTGAAGAACATGGTAGTAGTGCCCGTAACTAAAAGAATGGATATCATTGCAAGTATCCTAGATTGACTTATTTCATGGATGGATATTAATTATAAGGAAAGTAGTGGAAAAGAAAGCTTTTCTTGCCAATCAAAGCATCAATATCGTGTATCCTAATGTGGAGAACATAATTGTAGTGCCCAAAACAAAAAGAATGGAGACTATAGCTATTATCTAAGTTTGTATCCTTTCGTAGATGAAACAAAAAATGGTGGAAAGAAAAGCTTTTTCTTGCAAATCCAAAGCATCAATATCATGTATCCCAATGGGGAGAACATGATTGTAGTGCCTACAACAAAAAAAATGGAGATGATTACAAGTGTCCAAGTTTGACTCATTTCATAGATAAACATTAATTATAGGGAAAATGGTGGAAAGAAAAGACTTTCTTGGAAATTCAAAGCATCAATATCGTCTATCCCAATGTGAAAAACATGATTTCAATGCCAATAACAAAAAGAATGATGATTATAATGACTATCCAAGTTTGTCTCATTTCACAGATAAACATTCATTTTAAGGAAAATGCTGGAAAAAAAAGGCTTTTCCTACAAATCCAAAACATCAGTTTCGTGTATCCCAATGGGGATAACATAATTATAGTGCCTATAACAAAAAGAATGAATATTATTGCGTGTATCTTGGTTTATGTCATTTCATGGATGAACTTTGATTATAAAGGAAATGGCAAAAAGAAAAGCTTTTCTTGCAAATCCAAAGCATCGATATCGTGTATCAAATAGGAGAACATGATTTTAGTGCCCATAACAAAAACAATGCAGGTTATTACGAGTATCGAAGTTTGACTAATTTCGTGGATGAAAATTAATTATTCAAAAAATGGTACAAAGAAAAACTGACCTTTGGATTTTATGGAGATTTTCGATGAAAATGACCTTTGGATTTTACTTTGCAATTGGAATGTCCCACTTTGGGCACTGGAGAGGTACCCACATGGTACATTACCTTTAGTTTTATTTGAAATGATTAGAAAACATGAATGCAAATAATCATCATAAAGAAATCATGTTCATAAGACAATAAATGAAGTAACATAACATGGATCATTCAATACAATGATAAAGAAAAAGAATGGACAATCAGAATTTATCTCGCAATTGGTATCGATTATTTGAGAATAACCAAATTGATAATTTTTTAGATGCATCTGGGTTTCTTAATTAAACAAGATTTGTTTGACATATTCATAGAAGTCTGAGAATGAGAAAAAATTAATTATAGTTAAAAATAAGGTTAGAATATCCCATCGAAAAGATAAGGTTGGAGTATCCCCATGGATAACAAATAATTTTGACAAAAGAGGTTTCTTTTAATCTTGACAATTTTAAAAAGCAAGGTTGGAGTATCCCTTCAGAAGGTCAGGGTTGGAGTATCCCCATGGATGATAAATCATTTTGACAAAAGAAGGTTTTTTTAATCTAAACAATTTTATAAATAGGGTTGGAGTATCCCCTTGAAAAGGTGGGCCTGGAGTATTCCTAAAAGCGATACGTTTGACACTCTTTAGAGAAGTCGAGTCGAAAAACTTAAGTTAGCAAAACCTTGTAATTTAGGGAATGTATGAACCTTTCAACAACTTTTGGCAAAAAATTACTGTCAAAAAGGATGGTGAAGATGTAAAATGTGTTTGTGCCTTAATATGAGCCTATGGGAGGTCAAAGCATATTCTCGAGTCTAATCAGGTTGACATAGAGACATTCGAATATCTCGAGATGAAATTTGGGAAAACAACTCAATTTTAACCAAAATTAAAAGTAAGGGACAGCATCGTGCTATCTTGCTTCCCGAATTTATTCTAAATTGGTTCGAATGTTTTAGAATTTATTCTAAACATGAACATTAAATCCAAGTTTAACTCACTTCACAGATGAACATTAATTATAAGTGAAATAGTGGAAAGAAAATCTTTTCTTGCAAATCCAGAGCATTAATACTGTGTATTCCAAAAGGGAGAACATGATTGTAGTACCTACAACAAAAAGAATGGAGAGTATTACGAGTATCTAAGTTTGACTCATTTCACGAATAAACATTAATTATAAGTAAAAAGGTGGAAAGAAAAGCTTTTTTTAGAAATCCAAAGCATGAATATTGTGTATCCCAATGTGGAGAGCATGATTGCCATGCCCAAAAAAAAAGAATATAGATTATTATGAGTATCCAAGTTTAACTCATTTCACGGATTAACATTAACAATTAGGAAAATGGTGGAAAAAAAAGCTTTTTCTTCAAATCCAAAGCATCAATATCATGTATCCCAATGTGGAGAACATGATTGCAATGCCCAGAATAAAAAGAATGTAGATTATTATGAGTATCCAAGTTTAACTTATTTCACGGATAAGCATAAGTAAAATGGTGGAGAAAAAAGCTTTTCTTATAAATCCAAAGCATTAATATCGTCTATCCTAATATGTAGAGCATGATTGTCATGCCCATAATGAAAAGAGTAGAGAATATCATGAGTATCTAAGTTTGACTCATTTCATGGATGAACATAATTATAAGGAAAATGGTGGAAAGAAAAGCTTTTCTTCCAATTCTAAAGCATTAATATTGTGTATCCCAATGTAGGCATAACTATAGTGCCCATAACAAAAAGAATGTAGTTTATTATGAGCATCCAAGTTTGACTTTTTTCACGGATTAACATTAATTATGAGTAAAATGGTGGAAAGAATAGCTTTTCTTGCAAATCCAAAGCAACACTATCATGTATCCCAATGTGGAGAGCATGATTGTCATGCCCATAATAGAAAGAATGTAGATTACTACGAGTATCCAAGTTTAACTCATTTCGAGGATGGACATTAATTATAAGTATAATGGTGGAAAGAAAAGATTTTCTTGTAAATCCAAAGCATCAATATCGTGTATCCCAATGTGGAGAACATGATTGCAACGCCCAGAATAAAAAGAATGTAGATTATTATGAGTATCCAAGTTTAACTTATTTCACGGATAAGCATAAGTAAAATGGTGGAGAAAAAAGCTTTTCTTATAAATCCAAAGCATTAATATCGTCTATCCTAATGTGTAGAGCATGATTGTCATGCCCATAATGAAAAGAGTAGAGAATATCATGAGTATCTAAGTTTGACTGATTTCACGAATGAA
This sequence comes from Adansonia gregorii, assembly GCA_038382025.1. Lineage (NCBI taxonomy): Eukaryota > Viridiplantae > Streptophyta > Magnoliopsida > Malvales > Malvaceae > Adansonia > Adansonia gregorii. Next base: position 3,005 of record JBBYHO010264726.1, on the reverse strand, counting down.
CACTAATTATAAGAAAAATGATGGAAAGAAAAGCTTTTCTTCCAAATCTAAAGCATTAATATTGTGCATCCCAATGTAGGCATAACTGTAGTGCCCATAACAAAAAGAATGTAGTTTATTATGAGTATCCAAGTTTGACTTTTTTCACGGATGAACGTTAATTATGAGTAAAATGGTGAAAAGAATAGCTTTTCTTGCAAATCCAAAGCAACACTATCATGTATCCCAATGTGGAGAGCATGATTATCATGCCCATAATAGAAAGAATGTAGATTACTACGAGTATCCAAGTTTAACTCATTTCGAGGATGGACATTAATTATAAGTATATGGTGGAAAGAAAAGATTTTTTTTGTAAATCCAAAGCATCAATATCGTGTATCCCAATGTGGAGAACATGATTGTAATGTCCATAATGAAAAGAATGGAGATTATAATGAGTATCTAAGTTCGACTTATTTCACGGATGAGCATTAATTATAATGAAAATGGTGGGAAGAAAAGCTTTTCTTGCAAATCTAAAGCATCCATATCGTCTATCCCAATATGGGGAGCATGATATTAGTTACCACAACAAAAAAAATGTAGATTGTTATGAGTATCAAAGTTTAACTCATTTTACGGATGAACATTAATATAAGTAAAAGGGTGAAAGGAAAAGCTTTTCTTGCAAATCTAAAGCATCAATATCGTGTATCTCAATATGGAGAACATTACTGTAGTGCCTATAATGAAAGGAGTGGAGATTATTAGGAGTATCCCCGTTTGACTTGTTTCATGGATGAACATTAATCATAAGTAAAATGGCTGAAAGAAAAGCTGTTCTTGCAAATCCAAAGCATCAATATAGTGTGTCTCAAAATGGAAAGCATGATTGTAATGCCCATAACAAAAAGAATGTAGATTATTATGAGCATCCAAGTTTGACTCATTTCACGGATGAACATTAATTATAAGGAAAATGGTGGAAATAAAAGGTTGTCCTGCAAATCCAAAGCATCAATATGATGCAGCTCAAAGTGGAGAGAATCATTGTGGTGCCCACAACAAAAAGAATTTATACTATTATGAGTATCCAAGTTTAACTCATTTCATGGATGAACATTAATTATGAGTAAATAGGTGGAAAGAAAAGCTTTTCTTGCAAATCTAAAGCATCAATATCGTGTATCACAATATGGAGAACATTATTGTAGTGCCCGTAATGAAAAGAATAGAGACTATTAATAGTATCCAAGTTTGACTAATTTCACGGATGAACATTAATTATAAGAAAAATGGTAGTAAGAAAAGCTTTTCTTGTAAATCCAAAGCATCAATATCATTTATCCTAATGTGGAGGGCATGACTGTGGTGCCTGTAACAAAAAGAATGTAAGTTATTATGAGTATCCACGTTTAACTTATTTCATAGATAAACATTAATTATAAGTAAAATTGTGGAAAGAAAAGCTTTTCTCACAAATCCAAAGCATTAATATCGTGTAATCCAACATGGAGAATATAATTGTAGTGCCAATAATGAGAAGAATGGGGATTGTTAGGAGTATCCAAGTTTAACTCATTTCACGAATGAGCATTAGTTATAAGAGAAATAGTGGAAAAAAAGTTTTTCTTGCAAATCCAAAGCATCAATATCGTGTATCCTTGTGTGGAGAGCACGATTGTCATGCCCATAACAAAAAGAATAAGATTATTATGAATATCCAGGTTTGGCTCATTTCACGAACGAAAATTATTATAAGGAAAATGGTGAAAAGAAAAGATTTTCTTGCAAATCCATAGCATCAATACCATGTATCCCAATGTGGAGAGCATAATTGTAGTGCTCATGACAAAAATAATATAGATTATTTTATGTATCCAAGTGTAACTCATTTCACGGATGAACATTAAATCCAAGTTTAACTCACTTTACGGATGAACATTAAATCCAAGTTTAACCCATTCCATGGATAAACTTTAATTATAAGTGAAATGGTGGAAAGAAAAGCTTTTCTTGCAAATCCAAAGCATTAATACCATGTATTCCAAGGGGGGGAACATGATTGCAGTACCCATAACAAAAAGAATGGAGATTATTACGAGTATCCAAATTTAACTCATTTCACGGATGAACATTAATTACAAGTAAAATGGTGGGAAGAAAAGCTTTTCTGGCAATTCCAAAGCATCAATATCGTGTATTCCAATGTGGAGAGCATGATAGTCATACCCATAACAAAAAGAATGTAGATTATTATAAGTATCCAAGTTTGACTAATTTCATAAATTAACATTAATTTTAAGGAAATGGAGGAAAGAAAAGCTTTTTTGCAAATCCAAAACATCAATATCTAGTAGCCTAATATGGAGCACATGTTTATAGGGCCTTGAACAAAAAGAATGTAGATTATTATGAGTATCCAAGTTTAACTCATTTCATGGATGAACATCAATTAAAAGTAAAATGGTGGAAATATCGTGTATCCCAACATTGAGAGCATGATTGTCATACCCATAATGAAAAGAACGGTGATTATCATGAGTATCCACGTTTGACTCATTTTACGGATGAACATTACTTACAAGGAAAATGGTGGAAAGAAAAGCTTTTCTTCTAAATTCAAAGCATCAATAGTGTGTATCCCAATGTGGAGGGCATGATTGTAGTGCCCATAACAAAAAGAATGCAGTTTATTATGAGTATACAAGTTTAACTTATTTCACGGCTGAACATTAATTATAAGTAAAATGGCAGAAAGAAAAGCTTTTCTTGCAAATCCAAAGCATAATACTGTGTATCCCAAAAAGGAGAACACGATTGTAGTACCGTAACAAAAAGAATGGAGATTATTACGAGTATCCAAGGTTGACTGATTTCACAGATAAACATTAATTATAGGAAAAATGGTGGAAAGAAAAGATTTTCTTACAAATCCAAAGCAGCAATATCGTGTATCCCATTGTGGAGAGCATGATTGCCATGCCCATAATGAAAAGAATGGACATTATTATGAATATCCA
>JBBYHO010264615.1:0-32148 GCA_038382025.1 Adansonia gregorii | reverse complement strand
TTTAGAGTCGCCATAATATGTTTTGGCCAAGTGAGATTGGTCACCTGTCAGAATTAATGCTTCAAGGGTCATGAAACCCTAAAGATAAATTTCATGGTCTACAAAGTACTAAAGATTGTGTTCAAGGGTTCGGGAGTCGGTTACAACTGCAAATAAGGATCATCGTGGTGCCCAAAATTGGTACCTTATTGATCATGGCTAATTTGAACTTTAATTTTTTATCCGGCTTCAATATGTGATATTTAATTACAATTCTCGTATTGTTAAAATAGATTTTATTATTCCATGGGAGAAAATTAGGGCTTTACATTTTGAAAATCGAAATGTCTCAAGCACCCCCACCGAAAAACCAATAGGACACGAAAGTTTTTATTATTCCCTTTTATACCCTAACGAAAAACCAAAGGGACGTAAAAGGTTTTAAAAAAAACCAAAATGTCTTTCATATCTTATTAGAGTACCTGGTCGAATGTGAAAGGTTTTTATTGGTATAAAATTCTCGATTTCCATTGTGAAAAGGGTATATCATTATTAGAATGATCAGTAAAACTCATATCACATATAGGTGGGAGGACTTTCATGCATCACTCTAACTCTGAGACATTGCCTTTATTTTACAAAGGCATACGAATTTTATTTGAAACAAAAATAAAAGACCTATGACTCGGTCTAGACACTATAGTACTAATTTGAATCTAAGGGCTAAAAAGACAAAAGAAAAACGAACCCATCCTTAAATTATACCTTCAGTGTAGAAACAGCCGGTGGTTACTTAAGACTAGGTTTTAAGAATAATTAAAATATACCAAAGGCTTTCCATTGACACTAAAGCACTTGATAATTACTTAGGATTTGATTTTAAGGAAAATTAAAATATTTTGAAGGCTTATCATCGACAATAAGGCACTCTATAGCTACTTAGGATTGGGTTCTAAGGAAAATTAAAATATTCCTATGGCTTACCATCGACACTAAGGCACCCAGTAAGAAAAATTATGAAAATGTCCTTTGAGTATACCTTCGACATTAAAATACCCCGGTACTCCTAATGGACTCAAAAATGACCTAAAAAGGCTAAATGAACCCCAAGCATTCACTTTTGGTATAAAGCATCTAGGTGAAGAAAAATTATGAAAATACCCTTAGGTTATACCTTCGCCATGAAAGTATCTCGATACCCCTAATGGACTAAAAAATGACCTTAAAAGGCTAAAGGAACCTTAAACATTCACCTTTTCCATAAAAACCTCCTAGTGAGAAAAATTACAAAAATGCCTTTGGGGTATACCTTTGACATGAGAGTATCCAAGTACCCTAATAGACTCGAGAGGAGAAGTAATGATGATTCTTACACTAAATGGGTAATTTAGATTACAAAAATGACTTAAAGTATGAAAATTACTAATGGGTCCCTAAATTTCTCAAAATTGAATATTAGTCCTTAATTGATTAATAATGCTAAAAACATTTTTTTAAAAAAATACTCAAAATGGGTGATTGAAATTTTAAAATAACCTAACACGCAAGAATGCCATTAAGACCCTAAATTTTCAAAAATTGCATTTTGCACCCTGATGGAGAACCAAAAGAATACGAAAGGTTTTAATATTTTTAGCACCACACCGAAGAACCACTTGAATGCTAAAAATATTAAAAAAAATATTCTAAGAGAGTGATTTCATGCTAGAGATAACTAGTTTAGCCTAAAAATGCTAGATTTTCCTAGTGGTCCCTAAGCTTCCTTAAAATTACAAGTTGGCCCCAACATGATTAAAATATAAAATTAAGCATTAAATAAATCAAAATAACCGTGAAAAATCACATAGAAAATTACAATTTCAATTTATTACCTTTATTATTTTATTTTATTTTATTATTTTTTTCATTTCATACCTTAACGGAGAACCAAAAAGATACAAAAAGTTTTAAAGACTTTTATACCCCTACGGATAACCATGGGAATATTAAAAACCAAAACTATGGTTAAAAAATTTGATTTTATTATTAAAACTTAAAATTTGCTATTTGGTCCCTTTATTTTTACATTTTCTATTCAATTAAGTCTACATATGATTATGCATCTCTAAAATCATTAAATCATGTAGAAAAATATATACAATCATTTACAATATGCCATGTGCAATATTAGGACCAACACAATACACCCAAAATTACAATTTTACTATACTTGAAAACTAACCCCTAAACTTTTAGACATTTACAATTTAGTCCTTAATCAACCAAAACCATCATGAAAACACATCATTAAGGCATGAAATCAGCTTGGAATTAGCAGCAAAACATGGCAAAAATACTCATTAAGATTCGGCCAAACATGAGATTTGTTAGAACAGAAATTTTCCATTTTTTTCGGTTTGGTTCCTAAGTTTAACATTTGTTACAAAATGATATATTAATATCAATTCTAAGCTAAAACTAACCAAAACCACCATCATCCACTCAAGATTACGTTCGACCAAGGTGGGATTCATCAGTCATTTCATGATGAAAAAACAAGTAAAACACATTTAGACACCATTTTCATCCATAAAAACACAAACTTTCAAACATATAACAACCAAGTTACGACAAATCAAGCAAGACAACAAATATACATGTGATATTACAACAAAATGACCATGAAATCAGCAACAAACAGGAAGGAAGAAGGTGATTCCCTTGGCTGAAAATCAAAGGGGTAAGAGTTTATCTTATTTTTATTTTTTCTCTTTTTTCGTTTCCCTTTTTTTTTTCTTTTTTTTTCTCTCCAATTTTTTCTCTTTTCCCCTAAAAAACTCCCTAATAAAGAAAAATGTCCTTTATTCATAGAGGAAGAGGCGACAATATTGCTGCCCAAATGGAGTGGCTAAATGGCCCCCTTTTCTTTTTCTTTTTTTTTTGTTTTTTTGTTTTTTTGTTTTTTAATGTGAAGATGGTTTGTTAGGTTGGATAACCATAATTATTGTCATAAGCCTATGCTCTTGTTATCTTTTCTTACAAGCCACTCTATTATTAAGCTCATGATGAATTTGACTCGCTCATGTAATGGGTAATTGGGATGTAACCAACTTGGTTAGAAAGTACTTGGATGAGAAAACAAGTCAGTTGGCATGTAACTAGTTGGAAAAAAATAAATAAAATAAAATATTCAAAAATCAAAATAAAATTGAAATTAATGTTAATTGATCATACACAAAATTTTATAAATGAAATGGTGCAAAAGATCTTGATTAGAAGTAAAAAACTCATAAAATTTTATGAGAAATGCCTTAGTGTAGAAAAATTGACATACATGAAAAAAATTCAAAACCCATGAAATAAATTAAAATTTTGAAAACTGTTTTAATGGGAGTTAAATGACAATATTAGATGAATTTTAAAAATTTTAAACAGAAGAAAATTCCCCCCTAAAACATTTATGGAATAAAAAACTCGATTTTTCGAAAATGAGGGAGGTTCAAGAAAAAAAAATCAAGACTCATGAATTGAATGAATTTTTGAAAACCGAGTTAAGGTGAATCAAGTGATAATATTTGATGAATTTTAAAAATCATAAACCAAGAAAAGTACCCCGAAAACATTTACGGAGTAAAAAATTTAGTATTTTGGAAATAGGGAAATTTTAAGAAAAAAATTCAAAACTTATAAAATAAATGAAAATTTTAAAACTAATTTAATATGAATCAAACAATAATATTGAATGAATTTAATATTTGAAACTCGAGAGGATTCCATCAAAAATTTTATGAGTAAAAGAACTCATATTTCAATACAAAAAAATTATGAAATTTCAGTGACACTGAAGTAAAACAAATTCAGGATCACATATTATTCAAAACATTAATTTCCAAGGTGAAGAAAATGAACTTGTAACATTCTAAAAATATATCAATAAGAAACAAAAGTAAAATTTACGAGTATTATACTTGTAAGACTACAAAATTCAAAATTAATTTATACAATTTATAGTTTGACACTTCACGGTAGAAAATGCCAATACATATTTTTTTCTTGAGTATTTATGATTTTTCAGGGTGAGAATCGGCATAAAACCACACCGGTGTTGATAAAAATATCCAACCACCAATTTTTTGAGTTTTTCAAAAAAATCTTAGGAAATCCCTAAAATAAGAAAATTAACTGTGAGATCATCCGCAGAGGTAATTTCTAAAATTTGTTAAGAACTTGTTCAAGAACAAAAATTTTTCCTTTGTGAATTTGTCTTTTTTAGTCGAGAAAATCAATTTTTTCATCATGTGTATATATAGTTATTTACATATGACTGATTAAAATTACAAAAATATGAAATCACTTTGGTGGAAGTTGACATCCATCAGAGTGGCTTCTACATTTTCGTTCTTGGATACTTGAGACTTTTAGGGACAGATAGCCCAGATGAAATTAGGTGTCTACAGCTGCCGCTCTTTGTCCATTGTTGAGAATCAGGAATAGAACAAAGATCAAATAGATACAATTTTGTCTGAGCCATAAAGTACCATAAAAACGAGATATGAACATATATATATTACAGCTTACTGATTGAAGGGGAACTTTCAACCTTCGGTGAAGTTAATATTGAAAATGAGTTGGTCGGGGCAAAAATGCATACACCAACTAGTAAGAAAAATTGACTAAGACTAAGCAGTCAGGTTAACGAATGAAAGGAGTTACCCAGAACTAAGCTAACGGGTAGACAAAGGATACAAAGGTAATACCTAAAGTTAAACATAACAAGATTGACTAGGCCTAAACCATTATGTCGAACGAGATACAAAAGGGAGTTTGATGAAAGCGAAACCATCATGTCAAATGATAGTGAAAGAAAGTTTGACCAAGGCTAAATTATCACGTCAAATGAAATAAAAAAAGGATTTGACTAAGGTTAAACCATCACATCAAACGAAATGAAAAGGGAGTTTGATCAAGGTTAAATATCACGTTAAACAGAGATAAAAAAAGTTTAACCAGAGCTAAACCATCACGTCAAACGAAGGTAAAAAAAAGGTTGACTAGGGCTAAACCATCACATCGAATGAAATACAAAGAAAGTTTTATCAAGGCTAAACCATCACTTTAAACGAAGGTGAAAAAAAGGTTTGACCAGGTCTAAATGTCACATCAAACAAAATGAAAAGAGATTTTAACTAGAGCTAAACAATCATGTTAAATAAAGGTGAAAAGAAGTTTGACTATGGCTAAACTATTACATCAAATAGAGGTCAAAAGAAGTTTGACCAGGGCTAAACAATCACATTAAATGAAAAAAAAAAAGAGAATTTGACCAAGGCTAAACCATCACGTCAAACGAAATTAAAAAAAAGCTTAACCAAGCTAACCATCACATCAAACGGAGGTAAAAAGAAGTTTGGCCAGGGCTAAACCATCATGTTAAATAAAATAAAAAGAGAGTTTGATCAGGCTAAATCATCACGTTAAACTAAATGAAAATGGAGTTTGACCAGAGCTAAACCTTTACGTCAAACAGATGTGAAAAGAAGTTTGACCAGGGCTAAACTATCATACCAAATGGAGGTGAAAAAAAATTTGATCAAGGCTAAACCATCACGTCGAATGAAATGAAAAGTGAGTTTGACTAGAGCTAAACCATCATATGAAGTGAAATGAAAAGGAAGCTTGACTAGGGCTAAACTATCACATTAAGTGAAATGAAAAAAGGAGTTTGACCAAGTAAAATGTAGCAAGACTTGACTGAGTATAGCCAAGTAAGTAAGAATTTGATCGAGTATGGTCAATTGGAGACAAATGTTAATAAGGTTAAAGTAATCTGATATTTGAGATCTTTGAGGAACGCTTGACTTGCCTTTGGATTTTGAAGCAGTATCCATTCTTATAGTTTTTTTTCTTGCTTCATTGCTTTAAACCTGTGAACTACATAACTATGAATGTGGATATATGGTGAATGTGCATGGACTTTCATGATTAGATTTATTCCTTATTTTTTTTATTTTTATTTATTTTTTTTAAATCGTGATTTAACCCACTTCAAAAGCCTGAAAGTATCTTCAAAAAATGTGAAGAATCTTTTTGGCAGTGAGGGGCTAGTTTTGAATATGACATTGTCTTTACAGAAATAATTATTCTTGCCTTCTAAGGAATTCAGATTATGGTGCACTAACATTATCTAATGATTTAAAGAGAATGGTATGATTAGAAATATGTAGGAGATGCCCCTTTGTGGTCATGTGGTGTATCAGTACCATCTAGTGGTTGAGGGAAAGGCATATGATTGGAACTATGGACGATGTCCCTGCCCTGAGAAAAAACATGACTTTGTGATGCATCAATACCATCTAGTAGTTGAGGAAAAGGGACATGATTAAAAATGTGGGTAATGTCCTGGCCTCGAGATAAAACAAGACTTTATGATGCATCAATACCATCTAATGGTTGAGAAAAAGGGATATGATTAGAAATATGGGTGATGTCCTTGCCCTAAAAGAAAGCAGGGCTTTATGATGCATCAATACCATTTAATGGTTGAGGAAAAGGGATATGATTAGAAATGTGTGGCGATGTCCCTACCCCAAGAGAAAATAGGTCTTTGTGATGCATCAATACAATCTAGTGGTTAAAGAAAATGGATATGATTGGAAATGTATGGGGGATTCCCTTATTCGATCTATCTATGGTTTTTAGAATATAATAAGGACCTAACATTTCCATCAACTCCTTTGTCAGCCGAAACAAAATTATGAATATCTTCTAAGAGGTTCAATTTCCTCTATCTTCAAAATTCTATCTAAGACCGTTAGTTATCCACCCTTAATGCTTCTTAGAACGTTCAAAGGAATTAAGATGTGAACCAAAATTTTCATAATGTTTTGACCTTATTCCAAACTAACTCAAAGAAATTAGTCTGTTATCCATTTTAATCAATCTTTGTTTCTTTAAGTCGTTAAACATCATTTAGCAAAAATGTTAGCATGATTAAAAAGATAGTCTAACAAAGGTTGCATTTCAAGGAAAGAAAGTAGAATATTGCCTTTTTTTTTTTTTACAAAAATAATGGTAAAATGCTTAAAAAGAGATTCACAAAAACAATGGTAAATGTCGAAGAAAAGGTCTAGACAACTAAATTCATATCTTTGAAGATTTCTTCTAAATGAAATATCTACTTCTGTATAAATTCATCTTTTAGAGATGCATTTGATTATATCATGCCTACGATTTAATCATTTTTTTCTTTACTTGAGCTACTTTTTTGGGTTTTCAACTCAAAGCCTCCCCCTTATATTGCCTTTAATCGAATGCCCTGTTCGAGTTTTCATTTGATTTTTATTTTTTTATTTTTTTTTGTTTCATTTGTTTTTTTAAGCATAGTATTTCTTTACACTGTCTGCATTGATGGGGTTTGGCAAGACATCTTCATCCATTTTGGTAAGGATTAATGCACCTCTTGAGAATGCCTTATGAACCATATTAGGCCCTTCCCAATTGGGTACCCATTTGCCTCGTGGATTTTTTTGTATTGGGAGGACCTTTTTCAGCACCAGTTTTCCTTCATGAAGTTGTCTTGGATGAATCTTCTTATCATTGGCCTTCATCATCATTTTCTCGTACATCTGCCCATGGTAGATTACTTTCAACCTCTTTTCTTCAATAAAGTTCAATTGTTCATAGCAATCTCATGCCCATTCAGCTTCTTCCAATTTAATATCCATTAATAGTCGAAGTTATAGGCTATTGACTTCAATTGGTAGTACTACCTCTGTGCCATACACCAATGAGCAAGGTGTTGCCCTAATCGAGGTTCTTATTAAGGTTCGATAAGCAAAGAGAGTGAACGAAAGCTTCTCGTGCCAATCTTTATAAGTCTTCACCATTTTTCCCATAATCTTCTTAATATTTTTGTTGGTAGCTTATATGGCCCCATTCATTTTTGAATGATATATGATCGAATTTTGCTGAGAGATTTAAGCTGGGTATAGACCTTTATCATCAATTTATTATTCAAGTCGGAGGTATTATCCATTGTAATTCTTTCAGGGACCCCAAATTTACAAATGATATTGGCTTTGAGAAATTTAATCACCAGTAATCTTGTGACGTTTGCAAAAGAAATGGCTTCCACGCATTTGTTGAAATAATCAATGGCCATCAAGATAGAATGATGCCAGTTTGATGCTACAGGAGTAATGGGTCTGATGGCATCTATACCCTATATAGAAAAAAACCATGGCACGGTCATGACATGTAACGGTGAGAATGGGACATGAATCTTGTCGACATAGATTTGACACTAATTGCATTTTCGGGTGTACTTGATACAGTCACTCTCTATAGTCATCCAAAAGTAGCCCAATCTCATGATTTGTTTTGCCATCTTTTTTTCGTTGGTATGAAACCCACAAACCCCTCCACGTACTTCTTCTATTATGTTCTTTCCTTACAAAACATTAACACACCTTAACAATGTTTGGTCGAAACTTTTCTTATACAAAATCTCTCTGTCCAAGACAAAATTCAGTGCCAGCCTTTTTAAGGTTCTCTTATCAGTTTTTGAGGCATTTGGTAGATATACTTGATCCTTCAAATAATTTCTAATATCCTGCTACCATGGAAGGCTATCTACCTCAATCTTAATGTTGTGGCAGTATGTAAGGAATTCATAAATACTCATCTCAATGAGTGAAATTGCTTGCCCTTTGTTTACTTTGAACATCGAAGCCAAGGTGGCTAGAGCATTTGCCATTTGATTATTATCACGAAATAGATGAATGAAGTATACTTCTTCAAATTCTTCTAGTAACTCTAAAATTAATTTTTTATATTGCTGCAACCTTAGGTCTCACATTTCCCATTCTTCACATAATTGGTTAATTACTGAGGTTAAATCTCTATAGACTTTCGATACCTGGGTCTTCTTTTCTAATGCTGCTCGAAACCCCATAATACATGCCTCATATTCCACCATATTATTGGTGCAATAAAAAATTATTCGCGCTGTAAAAGGGCAATAATCCCCTTGTAGAGATATTAAAATTGCGCTGATTCCATGGCCTAATGCATTTAATGCTCCATTAAAATACATTTTCCATGTAGATCCTTCTGATGACTTTTCTTTTTCTTTAACTGTAATATTCATTAAGTCCTCAAAGGGAATTCAAAATCCAATGGCTGATAATCATCGAGCACCAAGCTTGTTAAGAATTTAGTAATGGACTTCCTTTGATCGCCTTTTTGCTTACATAAATGATATCATACTCGAATAGTAGAACTTGCAACCTAACTATCTTTCTTGATAAAGTTGGCACTTTAAACAGATATTTGATTGGGTCCATTTTGGTGATTAGCCATGTAACATGATACAACATGTACTATTAGAGCATTTTCACTATCCAGACTAGAGCACAACATATTTTCTTTATATGGGAATAATTTACCTCGTAATCCAGTAATTTCTTACTTAGGTAATAGATTGCCAGCTCTTTCTTTCTAGTCTCATCATGCTATCCCAGCACACAACCCATTGATCTTTTGAACACTAACAAATATAGGATCAAAGGTTATCCCAGAATAGGCGGTAACAATGTCGATGGATTGGAGAGATATTGCTTAACTTTCTTAAAAGCATTTTGGTATTCACTATCCCACTCACCAGGATTTTGTTTTTGTAAAAGCTAAAAAATTGAATCACTTATCTGTGAGTTGAGATATGAATCTAATGATGTAATTTAATCTCCCCAAGAAACTTTTCACTTTTTTTGGTGTACGTGGGGATGGCAACTCTTGTATAGCTTTGATCTTATCCGGATCAACTTCAATTCCTCTTTCGCTTATAACAAAACCTAATAATTTTCCAGACCTGGCTCCGAATGTATATTTTGTCATGTTCAGCTGTAACCGATATTTTTTTAGCCTTCAAACAACTTTCGCAGTTCTACTGAATGACTTTTTTCTTGAGGGGACTTAGCAATCATGTCATAACGTACACTTCAAGTTCTGTATGCATCATGTTATGGAATAGGGTGACCATTACTGTTTGGTAAGTTGCTTTCACATTCTTTAACCCAAATGACATTGCTTTGCAACAAAATATTCCCTATATTGTGACAAATGTGGTCTTTTTCATATCCTTAGGAGCCATTTTAATTTGGTTATACCCCAAAAATCCATCCATAAAGGAAAATAAACAGTTTTTCACAGTATTATCAACTAGGGTGTCATATGAGGGAAGGAAAAGTTATCTTTTAGGCTTGCTCGATTGATGTCTCTGTAATCTACACACATTCTAACACTTTCATCTTTCATGGGAATCGGGACAATGTTTGCGACCTACTCTGGATTTTTTCCACCTTCAAAAATCCAGATTCAAACTGCTTATTAACCTCTTATTTTGTCTTCAAAAGCATATCTGGTTTCATTGTCCTTAGCTTCAGTTGAACTAGTTTGCATTTCAACTTCAAGGGTAATTTATGAACCACAATCTCTGCATCCCATCTTAGCATGTCTTGATAAGACCACGCAAAGATGTCTCAAAATTTATACAGCAGACTTATCAGATCTTTTCGAGTGAAAGGCTTTATGGCAGTTCTTATTCTAATCTCTTTCTTATTATTTTCATTATTCCCTAAATTGATAATCTCAATGGGTTCTTCATAGAGTATTATGCGCTTATCTTCTCATTCAATTATTTTTAACAAATCATGAGGCAAGATATGATCATCGATATCTTCTCCAACATCGACCTTATTTGAGCAAATATTTTATTGAAAATTAACCTCTGAATCCTGATTAGATTTATTTATTTCTCTCTAAAGGCAAAAGCAAGGAAGAAATAGGTAAAAGAATATGGGATGTGAATGAGGTATGGATGCAAAAAAGGAAAAGAGATGTTAAGATAAGAAATCATAAAAGAGACAGATGTAAGAAAAGAAAAGAGACAAAAAAGATTATATAAGGAAAGATCACATACATTTCATTTTTACTAATGATAAATTAACATTATGAGTTTTTACAAAAAAATTTATAAATGATAGAGTTTATTTATTAATTATTATTTTGGGATTTGCCTAGACACTATGCTTTTTTCAGCACATGTCCAATTCCTTAAAACATATCCAGAGGGGTATGGGTGAATCCCATGATCCTTAGTGAACTCTTTATCATCTCTTCTAATGGCAACCACATGATGCTCTTTGAAGGCTTCATTGATCACCAAAGCAATGCTCCTAGTTTTTTTATCTCAATTTCCTAGATTTACTCTTCCATAGCAGAAAATTTCTTCCAACGAGGGGGAGGAAGTTGATTCATGGCCTGACTATTGGCTAACATTCAGGGATGGCTGCTTTCTTCTCATTCTTTTTCCAAACTTATTCTTCTGAACTCTTTTAGGCTTAAAACCTAATCCATATTTGTCTTTCTTACCATTAACATTAATGGCCTGGCTGATTCCTTGCAAACATCTCCTAAGTTTTTTTTGGGCTAAAGCTCCTTTCCCTATTATCAACTTGAGGAGCATATGCGTGCTTTTTGATAGCTTTAATTTAGGGATTATTGACCCTTCTAATATAAAGGTCATGTTGATAATCTCAAAAACTTTGAAAGACTATTCATCAGTTTTAGCATTTATGTCAATGTAAGAAGCCTCTGTAGACATCATAGCGACTATGTCTTCTTCCCTAGATAGACTTACCAATCTTGCATCCATTATAAGCTTAACTTTTACATACAAGGATGATGGAATGACCTTGGTGAAGTGAATCCATGGTTGCCTTAACAAATAATTGTATGCTAGAACGATATCCATAGCGTGGAACTCGATTTCAAACGGGCAAGAACCAATTTCCAGAGCAACTGAAATAGTTTCTTTGATATCCCTCCTTGTTCCATCAAAAGCCCTAACAATCACATGGCTTTGTTTCATTTGGCTAACATCTACAGGCAAATAGGATAGTGTACTCTATGGCATGACATTTAGAGAAGAGTGATTATCGATAAGGACATTAGGTAGTATGGTCCATTTGCACTGAGTCGTGATGTGAAGGGCTTTTGCTGAAGTATTACCTCATAGCAGAATTTCATCCTTACTAAATGAGATAAAGTTGTCAATGACAATACTATTTACCAGAGTAGAACAGAGTAGAGCGATTATCGATAAGGACATTAGGTAGTATGGTCTATTTGCACCAAGTCATGATGTCAAAGGCTTTTGC
This sequence comes from Adansonia gregorii, assembly GCA_038382025.1. Classification (NCBI taxonomy): domain Eukaryota; kingdom Viridiplantae; phylum Streptophyta; class Magnoliopsida; order Malvales; family Malvaceae; genus Adansonia; species Adansonia gregorii. The sequence goes on along the minus strand of JBBYHO010264615.1, from coordinate 19,972 downwards.
TGAAGTATTACCTCTTGGCAGAATTTTATCCTCACTAAATGAGATAAAGTTGTCAATGACAATATTGTTTACCAGGCGGTCAAGTTTGTTGATAGAAATGTCCTGAGGGACCTAAGCCTGATTTAGTACTTTTAGCAAAACATTTCGATAAAGTTCAAAACTGAGTAACAGAGTTGCAAGGAAATCTTTACTGGTTGTTGCTTTAATTACTCCATGACATTGCATTTACTATGCTTGATATACTTTAGGAATTTAGCTACCTCTTTTTCCTTTATTGGTTCTTGCTTTTCCTCTCGGACATCCTCGATAACCATCATCTTTCCAAACATTTATGCCTTTGATTTCACTTTCATACCAGCTTCACTGGTTTCCTTGCCTATACATACTTGCTTTTTATAACATGGCTGACTCTTGTGATATCAACAGATGCCATTTGGCAAGTAACAGCTTCTAAACACCTGTTTACTATCTTGATAAGAGAATGGTGCTGGTGCCCTGATAATCAGTCTAGGGGCAATATCTGCTTTTCGAGGAATGGTCTAGTTCAACAAATGATAAGAGGGCAACTGATACTATACAAGGGTTGTAATGATCCTTCCCCTACTATATTGACTGATTTTTTTACTTATGCTTAAGTCTATTCTAAAAACTCAATTTCACCATTATTCATCATCCCTTGAATCAGTGCTCAAAAACCTGGACAACTTTACAAGGTATGCTTTAAAGTTAGGTGATACTTTCAGAAATTAACACCATCATTAAATTATCCTTTAATGCTTTTTTGATTTTGGCTAAGGATTTTGGCTTTGGTTAGAACCATCCATACTTTTTCCAAGGGTGTTTTGACCTCTTCCATACTTAACTTTGTCCATTGCCTATTTTTAAAGCTAATGACGTTGACTCTGGGCTCATGATGATCTAGCAAAGGGTTTACTGCCATATTAGGAGCTGGCGCGTTATAAAACTTGGAGGTGCCTTTATTAAGAAGGCTTGAACTTTGTGCTTAAAGGGTTGGCAGTTTTCAATTGACTAACCGTATGGTATTCACATTATAGGTTCGAGTCATACCAACTAGGATAATTGCCTTCATACGATTTAGTGAAAATTAGCACTACTAGCTTTACTTCTAAAAGTTTGTCAAACATTTCCTTTTATGAATAAGGAAGAGGGTCAAAATAAGGTCTAGTTTGATTGGTTCCTTAGGGTTGTGTATTAGTGTTGAGTCTTGGCTGGTTTTAGGGAAGTGGGTTTTGGAATGGTAGCTTAGATGGCTGTTAAAATGGGTGCTCGAGGTGTGTAAAATGGATAAATATTTTAGGGATATATCTTGGATTTTGATAATAGAGGCGAGGTCCTGGGCAGTGTAGCTAGCTTACATAACCAACTGATGGTGTTTCATCTTTTATCTTTGCTGGTCTTGGTTTCTTTGCACTGGAGGACTCTCCTAATGTAAGCTTCTTAACCTTAATGGCTGATTCGATCATTTCTTCAGAGATTACAAGATCAGAGAAATTCTTTGTCGTGTTCCCTACCAGCTTATCGTAATAGGGCAGACACAAAGTATCGACAAAAAACATTGTCATTTTTTTCTTCATCAAGGGCTATTGAACTTGAAAGGCTAAGTCCCTCCATCGTCGAGCATATTCTTTGAAAGATTCAGTTGACTTCTTCTCTAAATTTTGGAAGGTCAAACGATCTAAAGCCTACTCAGCCATATGCTTGTATTGCTAGAGAAAAGCACTTGCCAAGTCGGCCCAACATTTAATTTGGGTATGATTCAAATCATTATACCATTTCAACGTCGATCTTGATAGGCTTTCCTAAAAATAGTGGATCAGGAGTTTATCATCTTATGAGTAGCCCATCATTTTTTTATGAACATTTTGATTATGCCTTTATACTTCTCAAACTCTAACATCTCAAATTTCAAGGGGAGAACAAGATCTAGGACTAAGCTGAGGTCTTCAACGTTCACACTGCTATATAATTCGGCCCCCTCTATGGCTTTTAACCTTCTTTCAAGGAGTAGTAGTTTTGCTTTTTTTCCTTTTTTTTTTTTGGCATTAACTACTTCTTTGGCCTCAAGGTTTATGGTAATGATTGGTAGAGGAGTAGCTGCCAGGGCCTTATGTTGTACATTTTGGGTGGTTGATGGTGGATTGGTGCCTAATTCTTCAACTAGTGCCCCTTCGGATCCTCCAGTGGGAGCATCAATATTTACTTCCTGCGTGGGGCAAATTGGCCCCCTAACTAGTAGTAACTTCATCATCTGTGTGGTTTGAACTTAAAGTTCACCCTGTCTTTTCAACATGGCCTCTTAAGCCTCCTTATTACTTTCCTCAAGTAGTACAAATCTTGCAATATGGTCTTCAGCCATTCTCTTTGCTTTTGCTCTGGTGTAGTAACTATGTGTGTGTATTGACGATGTTGATTGGTCTCGATTCACAATCATTAAACCTTGTGTGAATTCCAAAATTTTTGGGAATTAATTAATTATTAATAGATCATAATCATATGTGTATATTTATGTATGCATGAATAATGAATGTATTCAAGGGCATTTGCTTTACTACAAGACTTCAAAATCCATAATTTCCACTAATTTTAGAAGAGAATTACATATCACTTATCATATTAGAATTATGTCCATACAACTTTCTAATTTGGTCATATTGCTTTTCAGCTTGTTCCAAAAGCTGAAGTATCACCGGGCTGAATTCACCAACTGGGTTGATCTATCTTCAAAGTCCTTGGATCCTCTCTACCATATCCCTCGCTTGGATGATTGCTGAATGAATTTGTTCATCAGATGATCAATACAAAATTGTTGCCCTGGCAAATTAGCCGTCCACTTGTCACGTTCATCTCAAACTCAGCAAAACTTGTTAGCCCAAAAAAATCCATTTCCTCGTATGCTTGGGCCCATGCCTCAATGACACAAACTCTTTGAGACAACTCTTGTTTTGCTTGCCCCAAAGCTGAAATGTATGTTTCTCTTTCTTGGAGTAATTCTGTCATTATTTCCTATTCTTGGTGAAAGGCATTTTTGAGCCAATCATGCTTTTTCGTGGACCACCTCCATTGTCTTTGTGTATCCGCATGCGTCCTTTGCTCTTGTTTGGATATAGCTACCTTGGCTTTGCTTCCCACAGCTTTAGCTTTCCACTTTCCAAGCTCTCTGTGGAGCTTACACATTTTCTCAGCAACTTGACTAGGAGATTTGTTGGTGCTCTTAGATAGACCAATGATTTTTATCTTTTTGTTTTGTTTTACCCAATCATGCTTCATTAAAGTGTATTGCTCTTCCATTTTCTGAAGATCTTTTTCTTTAGCTTCCATCTTCATCTTCAGATACATGATCTCTTCTTGGAAGGCCTGATTCTCGGTAACCACTCTTTTTCGATCTTTTTCTGCCTCTTCTCTAATTAACTCCACTTCAGAAGGCATATGAGGCTTTGGTTGAATGGTCACTTAAAGACCGACCCCCTCTATGCTTGGAATAATCAAATTACAACCCTGAATTGATCTCTATGGATTATACCTAAGAGTGGTCTGATTTGAGTAAAAGAGCAACCTGGACTCGTATCTCTTTTTCCAATGTACGACAGTTGTTGAAAGTATGTTTTTGTATCCTTCCCCATGATAATCCAAATCCACACTAGCAAAATCAGAAGTCATAGGGATGAATTGCTTAGTCCTATATTATCATTGGACCAAAAGTGGTGCATATCCGACTGTACCCTATAATCCGAGCAAAGGCACAAATGATAATTGATTGCACCTATACAGGACAAATTTGGGTGTGAACCAAGGAGCTCTCTATGTTGTCTCTTTCAGAGCCAAGTTTTTCAATAATGTCACCCACTGATTCTTTGTTGACGACCATGGCCAATCTTGCTCCACAAAATGCTGGAGAGGGATAGAGCGTGAGAAATATGGTCTAATCCTATCGACACCATCTCCTTAAAAATGGTTATGGCCCTAGATATATAGCACTAATGCATTCCTGAAAAATCTACTTTTGCTCGACTTTCGACATGCGTCAAGTGCTCAAATGATTTATGCCAAAATGGTAGGGGTAAGATGCATATTCTGCTTTAATTGGTCAAAGAGCTTAATCACCGCTACTTTCATATGTCCAAGCACCTTCAGGAAAAAAACCAACCTCGTATATGGATAAAACAAATACATCGAGGGCTTCTTCTTTTTCTAGTTGATCCCTAATATACTCCTTCAAAAATTGCCATGAAACAACTATGGTATTGCCTTTAGGTTTGAAGCAAAGAGATTGAGGAGATAAATCAAGGAGCTGTGCCAATCTCTTTCTATAACTCATTGAGTTGTGCTATTTGCAGTAGATAAGTCTTTTCTCCACTTGTCCCAACCTTAATAATGATGCAATCTCTTCTATGGTGGGGTTATGTCATAGTGGATAAATGAAAAGCATTGGTAAGATGGGTTCTAAAATTCTATCAGAGCTCGGATCAATTGATCATCTACGGGGATCTTTAACAACATGGCCATATGTCCATATTTTGCCATAAACTGGGTTTGCTTGGCTTTATCCCATCCTTCCCATATATGTACCAATTCAAAAATATTATTTTGTCGGAGATCCAAGTGTGTGATCTTCGACAATCTCAATACAAAGTCCCCAGGTATGTAGTTCCCCCATTTTCTCTGATTCAATTCGGACTCTGCGTGGACTTCTTCAAAAGTTCTGGAAATAACCACCACTTTTGCTTGGTTCGCCATAAAATTGAATGCAAATTAGTTGGAGCTAAAATAAGGCCTAAAGTAAACACCCATAATGCAAATGAATGATGCACAAGAAGGACAAGAAAAGAAAAAAGTAAGCAAGTTAGTATCCATGAAATAAATATTCTAGATAATAAAACATAGCAATAAATAATATCACAAAGATGTAATTTAAATAAAGCATCCAAATAAAGAAAGAAAAAGGTAGCATATCCCATTGTATGTCCCTAACCTCGATACACCTATAGTAAAGGTATGGTACTAACTAGGGAGCTACCAAGATTCACTATATGAGGGTTGGGTCAGACCCTTAAATCAGTTCTCAAATTACACCTAGTCTAGAATGGACTAATGAGATACCTTCTCTTTATCCATCGTGTATTTATGTCGAAAAAGGTTAAATTTTAGTGGGAGTATCTTCCATGCTCGTAAAGAGGCTAACAACTCAAGCAGGCATATGAATTTACACCTAGTAGGCTTTTCACTGGCCTAAATAGAGGCCAACACCTCAGAAGGCAGAGCTGCTTCAGCTCCTCCTAAATTATTAGGTATATAAGTACCTCCCAAATTAGATAGAAGGAAAACTATTGTCGATGTGCATAATGTGTTAAAAGGATAAGCATACCTTTTTTTTAAAAAAATAAAGAGAAAATACACAAACATCGACTTAAAAATAAAATAAGTCATAAAGAAAAATTTTTTAAAATGGGAATTAAAACTAGATACCAATTGAAATTGGATTAATTAAAATATAATTAACACATGATCAATTTTAGGCTTGGCTCTCTAAAAAAAATTAGGTCCCCAATGGAGTTGCCAAGCTGTCATAAAGTTCCTAGATACGAATCCTGACCAAACCCAACTTAAACAGCCCTTGACTATAGAAGTGGTGATGTATCATTATTTTAAAACTATTTATTTTTCTCTTTTTTTGGGCCATATCGATATTAATATTCTCTTATTTCTAGGGATTTGGTAGTTAAGATGGATCGTTCGCCCATCTTAACCCTAAATAGTCATCATAAAATGACCATTTGTATGGAGTCGCCATCAATCTGTTTTGGCCAAGTGAGATTGGTCACCTATTGGGATTAATGCTTTAAAGGTCACAAAACCCTAAAGATAAATTTCATGGTATACAAAGTACCAAAAGATCATTCTTAAGGGTTCGGGAGTTGGGTACAGCCACAGCAAGGATTGACCCTCTCGTGATGCCCAAAATTGGTACCTTATTGATCATGGTTAGTTTGAACTTTAATTTTTCATCCAGCTTTAATTTGTGATATTTAATTACAATTCTTGTGTTGTTAAAATAAGATTTTATTATTCAATAAGAGAAAATCATGGTTTTGCATTTTAAAAATCGAAACATCTTACGCACCCTACTGAAAAACCAATGGGACATGAAAGTTTTTATTATTCCCTTTTATACCCCAACAGAAAACCAAAGGGACATAAAAGGTTCTAAAAAAAACCAAAATATCTTTCATATCCTACTGGAGTACCTGGCAAAATGTGAAAGGTTTTTATTTGTATAAAATTCCTGATTTCTATTTTGAAAAAGGTATCTCATCATTAGAATGATCCGTAAAAACCCTTTCACATATGGTTGGGAAGAGTTTCACACATCACTCTAACTTTGAAACATTGCCTTTATTTTACAAAGACATATGAATTTTATTTGAAACAAAAAAAAGACCTATGACTCGGTCTAGACACTAAAGTACTAATTCAAATCTAAGAGCTAAAAAGATAAAAGAAAAACAAACATATCCTTAAAGTATACCTTCGGTATAGAAACACCCGATGGTTACTTAAGACTAGGTTTTAAGAACAATTAAAATATCTCTAAGGCTTATCATCGACACTAAGACACTTGGTAACTACTTAGGATTTGATTCTAAGTAAAATTAAAATATTCCTAAGGCTTACTATCAACAATAAGGCACCTGATAACTATTTAGGATTGGGTTCTAAGGAAAATTAAAATATTCCTAAGCTTGCCATCGACACTAAGGCACCCGATAAGAAAAATTACAAAAATGTCCCTTTAGTATACCTTTTACATGAAAATACCCCGATACCCCTAATAGACTAAAAAATGACCTAAAAAGGCTAAATAAATCCTAAACATTCACCTTTGGCATAAAAGCATCCTGATGAGGAAAAATTATGAAAATACCTCTGAGATATACATTTGCCATGAAAGTATCCGTGTACCCTTAATGGACTCAAAAATGACCTTAAAAGGCTAAAGGAACCTTAAACATTCACCTTTGGCATAAAAGTACCTTGGTGAAAAATATTATGAAAATGGCCTTAGGGTATACCTTCGATATGAGAGTATCTGGATATCCCTAATGGACTCTATCGGACAAGTAATGATGATTCTTACTTTAAATGGGTAATTTAGATTACAAAAATGACCTAAAGTATGAACATTGCTAATGGATCCTTAAATTGTTCAAAATTGAATATTAGTCCTTAATTGATTAATAATGCTAAAAAATTTTTAAAAAAAACCCTCGAAAAAAGGTTATTTAAATTTTAAAATAACCTAACACGTGAAAATACCATTAAGTCTCTAAATTTTCAAAAACTGTATTTCGTACCCTAATAGAGAACTAAAAGAATACGAAAGGTTTTAATTTTAGCACCCTATTAGAGAACCAATTGAATGCTAAATATTTAAAAATATTCTAAGGGAGTGATTTCATGCTAGAGATAACTAGTTTAGCCTAAAACTGCTAGATTTCCCTAGTGGTCCCTAAGCTTTCCTAAAATTACAAGTTAGTCCCAACATGATTAAAATATAAAATTAAGCATTAAATAAATCAAAATAACCACAAAAAATTACATAAAAAATTAAATGCAAGATTTGTTCACTTTTTTTGCCCTTAAGGTAAAATTTTCAATTTATTACCTTTATTATTTTAATTTATTTTATTATTTTTTTCATTTCATATCTTAATAGAGAACCAAAAAGATACAAAAAGTTTTAAAGGCTTTTATAACCCCTACAGATAATCATGGGAATATTAAGAATGAAAAATATGGTCAAAAAATTGATTTTATTATTAAAGCTTAAAATTTGCTATTTGGTCCCTTTATTTTTACATTTTTTTCAATTAAGTCTACATATGATTATGCATCTCTAAAATCATTAAATAATGTAGAAACATATATACAAACATTTACAATATGCTATGTGCAATATTAGGACCAACACAATGCACCCAAAATTACAATTTTACTATACTTTGCAAATTAACCCTTAAACTTTTAGACATTTGCAATTTAGTCCTTAATCAACCAAAATCATCATGAAAACACATCATTAAGGCATGAAATCAGCTTGGAATCAATAGCAAAACATGGCAAAAATACTCATTAAGATTCAGATAAAAACATGGGATTTGTTAGAACAAAATTTTTTTATTTTTGTCGGTTTAGTTCCTAAGTTTAACATTTGTTACAAAATGATATATTAATATCAATTCTAAGCTAAAACTAACCAAAACCATCATCATCCACTCAAGATTAGGTTCAACCAAGGTGAGATTCATGAAGGAAACAAAATTTTCATGATAGAAAAACAAGTAAAACACATGCATACATCATTTTCATGCAAAAAAACACAAGGTTTTAAACATATAACAACAAGGTTACCACAAATCAAGCAAGGCAACATATATACATGTGATATTATAACAAAATGACCATGGAATCAGTAAGAAATAGGAAGCAAGAAGGTGATTACCTTAGCTGAAAATCAAAGGGGCAAGAGTTTATCTTATTTTTATTTTTTCTTTTTTTTCTTTTTTTTTCTTATTCTCTCCAATTTTTTCCTCTCTCCCCCAAAAAACTCCTTAATGAAGAAAAATGTCCTCTATTTATAGAGGAAGGAGCGGCAAGATTGTTGCCCAAATAAAGCAGCCGAATGGCCCCTTTTCTTGCTCTTCTTTTTGTTTGCTTTGTTTGTTTTTTTTTTAATTTATTTGATGTGAAGATGGCTTGTTAGGTTGGATAACTATAATTGTTGTTATAAGTCCATGCTTTTGTTTTTTTTTTTTACAAGCCACTCTATTATCAAGCTTATGACGAAGTTGATAAGCTTATGTAATGGGTCACTGGGATATAACCAACTTGGCTAGAAAGTAATTGGATGAGAAAATAAGTTAGTTAGCATGTAACTAGTTGAAAAAAGTAAATAAAATAAAATAAAATAAAATTTTTAAAAATCAAAATAAAATTGAAATTAATGTTAATTGATCATATACAAAATTTTAAAAATGAAATGGTGTAAAAGATCTTGATTGAAAGTTAAAAACTCGTAAAATTTTAAGAGAAATGCCTTAGTGTAGGATTGATTAAAATTTTAGAAAAACAAAAATTTTTCTTTTGCAGATTCATCCTTTTCAAAAGCTCAAGAAAATAAATTTTTTTATCATATGTATACAGTTATTTACATATGATTGATTAAAATTATCAAAATGTGAAATCGCTCTGGTGGAAGTTGACCTTTATCAAAGTGGCCATTACATTTTTGTTCTCAGATACTTTAGATTTTCGAAGACAAATAGCTCAGATGAAACTAGATGTCTACACCTGATTTAACACGGCAGGCATTGAATGAATATGAGAAATCTTGAATCTCAATTAAATTAAAACTTTACATAAGATAAATGAAGTATTGAAAATGAAACAAGTAGTTAACTAACTCATAACTCCCTTAAAGGGAGAATTGAATTGAAAAGCAAATAACCTTCCATATCCCATCAGATCTGGCCAGAATAATGAACTCTACATCATCATCAATCACCTCCACTGTCACGCCGAGTTCTGACGTAAGCTGTATCTCCAAACTCTAAGCATCAGATAGCACTTGTCAATTCCATTTTTCCAAGAACTAGACAGGTCAGTTGCAGCGCTTAGAACATATAACATTTTTAATGACACCTGATAGTTGAATTATTCTTTTATTATACTTGCAAAAACAGAAGCCATCGTAAGAAAGATGAATCATTCCAATTAGTAGTTACATAGAAGTGTTTACCCAAACAAGAACGAAAAACGTCATCAGACCATCAAAATTGAGTTTCTTTGGCATGTGAAAGTGGAACCGCTAGTACACGGTTTTGCCAACCTGGAAGGTTTGATACAAAACTACCACACTCTCCATCATTCTCTTATCCTTGCTTGGCTCATGATCAACTGATAGTTGTTTTGCCACACATTCTTGCATATAGCTGCCCAGAATCTCCTACGTTGCCCAGTTTCTGACCATTGATGAGTACTGCTGCTACGGCTGTTGACCTACCTCTTTGTAGAAACCTCGTTTTATCTAATATTTCAGCAACTATCGTTATCGCATCCTTTGTTTCGGTCCAAAAGTCATGCTGCTTATGATTAAGAAATACACATTAAATAAGGGATCCTGTAAAAATTTTAATAGCTTGAAAATTGCAGAAAGAAGTAATAAATCCAAGGGCCGCGCAAGAACCATATGTTGAATAATCTACACCTCTTTCAAGATATTATTTAACAGATGATTCTGCAATTACTTTGCAACATCATGGTCCAAATTCCATCTAAGTTTTTCCTTTTTTTTTTTTTTTGATAATTGGGGTTATCAGAGTTTGATTTCTGGTTATTGGAATTAAAGTCTAGCACTCTAACAACAGATCACATGATTGTTGACAATTTCATTAAAGATTGCAAATAAAACCCGACTCACTATCATATTTTTTCTTGAATTCAGAAATTACATAATCTTCCATGTCATGATTTGGTTTTCCTTGCATGCAGTGGAAACCGTGCATAATATGCTTTGACATTTTGCTCTTCCCTTTCCCCGTATCAACTCCAGATGAAACTAGCCCAGCCTTCAGCTGAAAAAAATGGTTGAGCCAGATAAAAAACTTAGGTAATTTACCTGCAGACAATTCTACGAAAGAAAACATGGGCATTAATGCTACTGACAAAAATGTGCCACAGATTTTATCTCATGTTAATCTAAAGCATAACAAAGGTGAGTCGTCCAGTCTCCAGTGGAGACTTGACACAACGAGATCTGCTTTCAAGCAAGTCAAGCCTTCATTTGTTGGTGCCAAATTGTTTCACTGTACCTTTATCTTTTACTTGAGTGATTTAATTTAATTTTGAACAAAACTATATGCTATTCTTCTATAACATGATCTACTTTAGTGTCATACTATGTTACATGAAATCTTCATTTTTCTTAAAATATTTTTATTTAACACATATTTAAATATGAATATAAGAATATTATACTATTCATATACGAAAAAACTTAAATAAAATTGAGCACACTCTTATAAGGTACATACTCATCTCTGTCGCTCAACCTTGAATCTGACTAACATCGGTGTCATAAACTCCATAGACCAAAAATTATCTCTTAGAAATTAAGCATGATAAACTAACATCTAGATTGGTACGCCTTCTATTGTAGAGGAATTGATGTGACAATACGACATCATTTTACATTCAAAAATAAAGAAGAAAATTGTTCAATACACTATTATTTACTTACAACTAAAATCCGTCTATAGACTCAAGAGCTAAATAAAGTTATGAGCAAATTTATGCGACAATGTTATTGCTATTAACACTAGATATTTTCCTTTGCACGTGAAAGGAAAACTCTATACCTTGTTTCACGACATAGAATAAGGAAAAAAAATTGGGAGCAGAACAAACATTTTCATCAAGAAAAAGCATAATACAATAATAAGACTGCATGCGAACAACCACATGGTCTATTAGCAGAGTACTTGATATTTAGTTCAAATGGACTGAGTTTGATCCCAGCAAATACCCAAAAAAGAAAAAAACAATAAGAATGCATGTAATAATCAGAGTAGATCTTACTTTCAAGGAAAAGAAAAGTTTCCAATTGAATAAGGCACAACATAGAGAAGCTCAAAAAAAAAGTGCTAGATGGAGTTTTAGATGCCATTAAGTATTCATATGAGTTAACAAAAGAGTACTAATCTTGTAGATGAGCATGAAACAACGAAGGCTAAATGTTTTATTGGGTCACTAGGTACTGAAATGGCTGGACTTTGATCTTGGGTCATTTGCTTGGCCTGGGATTAAGCACACATATAAGTATTCCACGATACCAACAATAGATTTCTCTCAGGCATTGGTTTCTTTCATTGCAGAAAGAGCAGCAATGCATAGCGTTTGACAAAATATGACAGTTGTCTTCCATGCCAATGTCATTAGTCAGGGTTCCACAAATGATACTATCATAAAATTTACTGAAGATTTATTACTCGTAGCTTGTTTAATGCTTGATTCACTACCGATCTTAGTACACAGACAATATTCTAAAAGTAGTAGCAGCAGCATCCCGCTACTTTTTAACAACTTTAATAAATATGGTCTGAATACCAAACTGAACGAATCCTGCTAAGAATGCTAAATTTACTTAATACCCTACTTTCAATCTCATCAAGCAATCTGCAATTACACTGAAATGAAGCATTTCTCATGTCAAGCAGAAACTTTCTCAGTGCTACTTATCAACGCAACAACATTTCTTTTTGGGGGGCACCAATCTCGTTTTCGATCCAAAAACAACTCATACACTTATTTCTTTTCCCAAGTTTGCTTAGAAATACACTGGAAAAAAAAAAAATCAAAGTTCAATGTAAGTGGTGTCCTTTGAAATGAATGAATATAAACCAGTTCAGCTATGCCCCAGCTTATTCAACAAAAAACAAAGCCCATTAAGATTACAATCTTGAACTCATTAGTTAATAAAGATCACAACCGTAACACCACAAGCCTGCTCTACTTTTATGCATTAACTCTAAAACAAAATGCAAATAAACAGAAATACGGAAAACAAATGAAACCTATTTTTATATTTTATTTTAAAAAAAAATCTTTACATCAAAGATTAAGAAAAAGGAAGAACTTTCAACTAACCTTCGTTTGGTGAAGAATGTCTCTTCTATCCATGCATGGTGAAGTTGATTTATTTTATCACACTGAGCACCGAAACTATTTTCTACCTCATATAGAAATTTCTAAAAACTAGGAAAACCTGAATATTATAAATAGATTGAGAAGAAGAAAAGCTTCAGAGAAGAGGAAAAATGGAAAGTTATGACATAAAGAAATGGAAGAGAAGCAGGTGAGGTGAGATGAGCAGGGAACAAGTGACGTACGTGTGAGTTTTAGTATTTGGTCAGTTTGGGTGTCAGGGTAAAGGTGTTTACGAGATAAACAATCTGTCCAAATTTGAAATTCACTGTATATTTATAAGAATTTAAATAAAAATGTTAGACAAAAAATTATATTTAGGTAAAAAAATAAATTCGTCTAAAAAATAGGTTAGATTTTGATTATAACTTTCAAGACTCAAGTTTTATTGAGCTCATTTTATAATTATATAATACATATTAATTTTATATTTTATATATTATAGTGTGAATATTAAAAAAAATGTTAATATTTTTATATTTTGAAACTTAAGAAAACTAAATTACTAAAAATTAAATTTTTAAAAATATATATGTAAAAAATAAATAAAAAATAATATAAACAGACCTAAACATATTTGGACTATTCATTTATAATATGAAATGAGTATAACCAAAATTTAAGGATTATATTTTAAGTCGAACAAAAAATGTTAATATTATAGTTAAGTTTAATTTGATCCATTAAAATCTCTATTTGAGAGCTGAGGCTAGTGGATTATTGCCTCTTTTCTTGTCCACCCCTTTTATTGATGAACTTGTATCTCTTTCACAATCAAACGTGTCATTTACTTGTTTGGTTAAGATAAATTTGATTTTGAAAAAAAAGATTTAAAGTTTAATTTAATCTCTTTTGATTCGAATTACTATTTTAATAATAAATAATTATTTAAATTTAATTATAAAAAATATTATTTTAATATTATTATAAATAATAAAATAGACCTTTGAACTGATTTGACTTGAATCTAAGTAAAAGAATTTAATGAAAATTTAACCACAACTGACCATAGGTAGATATATTCAAATAGCTTTTAAGTATTTTTTTAGTCTTTTTTATAAGTTATTTACCCTAAATTAATTTAATGTTTTGGTTTAGTGTAAACTTGGCGGTTTCAGATACGAATATTCGAATATAATATGGATAAAGTAATCAAAACACAACCTGAATATATGTCTCAAAATCTATAATATCATAACATGTCAAACGCAAACTTAGCACATCAAAACATAAACATCTATCGGAAGAGGTTTAAGTCATTATAGTGACTCACGTAACTTTCCAAACACTAAAGTGTGATGTACATGGTCATTACAAAATAGTCGAAAATAAGTGTTACCACCAATCTTTTTAGACTAGCTATGGTTGGTTACCTATTAAAATTGATCTTTTGTAAAATTTTTTAAAAAAAATCCTTCGATTTGACAAAAATGTCAAAGGCCAAAACTTGAGAAAACCCAAAACTTAAAATGTCCTCAACTTGAAATGATTTGAACCCAAACTTATCTAAATCCAAAATGTCTCTAACTTGAAATGGTTCCAACCAAAGACCAACCAAATCAGAAACTTGTAATAACTTGAATTTAATAATGAATGTTCAAATTGTAATTAAACATATATAACGTAAAATAATAATTTTATCAAAAAGTTAATTATATTTTTTTATTTGTACTTGGTATGGATATTGAAATTATACGAGTATAAAACAATTTGAATTGTATAAACAAATTATACTAAAACAACTTCAAACATTTTTAAAAAGCTTAAGAGTCCACTTAGATGGGGTGAAATAGATTCGATGATATTAAAAATAGCAATGGCAATGAAATTAGTAATGTAATTGTAGGTAAGATTAAAATTGATGATGAGATATATGTTTCGGTGTAAAAGCAGTGATGTTGGTGAGGTAAACTATAGTAGGAAAAGGAAATAATCGTTAAAGAAATGAAATTTAAATTTGTAATTGAAAATTTAAAATTATTTGATATTCATAAAATTAATAATATTAACTATTATATAATTAATAAAATTTTATTTATTATATTAAATAATGATAAATTTATTTATGTAATTAAATTATCAAAGTTATTTCAAAATTTTTAAATAAAAAATATAAAACTTATAAATTTACATATAAATTTATTTATTTAATATTTCTAAAATAATTACAAATCTATAAAGCCAAAAAAAGAGGTTAAAAGAGAGGAAAATTTCTCATATCAAAGGTTTTTTTGTTAATTAGCCTTCGAGTGTAATGATGGATAGGCCAATTGCAATTGAGGCTATAACAACCTCCAGTGAAGTGGAAACCCTTCCACTAGTATGAAGGTCTATTGCTGTTCATATAAGTTTAGTCAAGATAAAAATTAAATAAGATGAAAAAAGAAGTGAACAATCAAATGAATGGTTGCCGTCAATTGTGACAAAATTAAATTAATTATGTTATACTACTTTAGTTAGAATTATCTAATATGGATCATGAACAAAAACCAAAATTTCATCTTGCAAATCACATGTCACGAAAATGTAAGTACTGTATTAAGCAAGTTAAAACATTCAACAAGAGATCAAGGGAATATCAATAATTTTGTCCTGAAGAATTTTTATTGCATCTAATTAATTTTATCATAAATAAACCTCTTACTCAAACTAAAATTCAATTAGTTAATTTTGACGTAAGTTTAAGTTTTATATTTCTCTTCTAACATTTAATCAAAAGAAAGAATTTTGATCTTTCTTTAGTAACTTAAAATTTGCTCAAACCTAAATCTAAATTAGAGATAGCTTGAATTTGAAATGTTTTGCACTAAAAAGAGTATGAAATGAAAATGACTCAATTGAAAATATCTGAATTTAATAAGATTAAAACTTGATATGACCTAAGTCAAACTTGCCCAAACTTACCTAATTATCATCTTTAGGTGGCATTTGGTACTTTAGCATGTCAAGATTCTAATAGAATGTGATTCTTGGAAATGTAATTACTAGGAATACAATTATTGGAAAGTAACATTATAGTGTCGGTATACATGAAAAAATCTTGATTAAAATCTTGAGAAAATTACATTGACATATTTGTTCATTAAATACTCTTTAAGGAATGTAGTGGTAAATTTTCAAAATTACTTTTATCAAATAAAATACAAATTTGATTATTTTTAACATTTTTCAAAAATATTTATGATTAACAAACATTAATTTATTATTAACAAACATATAATTTAATCAGTTTTTTTAAATAAGAATTAATTTATTTTAAATAAAAATAATACAGCACATTTATCTTAAATTTAGTGTATAATTAATGTTGTAACATACTACCGTGATGACTAGAATATATCCCTGATTGGGATTTTTTATGTGATAGGGTGATAATAAGTGTTTTTCATTATTTGTGGATAGGAAAAGTTGTGAGACAAATCGCCCATTCGACTAATCATTAAAGGCCACCACTAACTGGCCGAAAACTTGGAGTCACCATTGATCATTTGGGCTAGGTATGACTAGATACATATTAAAACTTGTATCTCATGTTACAAAGCTTAGAGATTCAATTTTATGATTTACATTTTCCCAAGTTCATTATGAGGTTTTAGGAGCCAATTTCATGCGGGAGAGGGGTTTCTATTTTTTTAGTTTTTAAACAGCTATTATTTGTGTATAATCTCTTTATGATGCATTTTTAGAAACATAAAATCTAAGTTTTTCATAATAAATTTGAATCTCTCTATGTAACCTAGGAAGATGGAGAAAAATAGAGGTTTTAATAACATAATTTTTGGTTTTTTAATTTATAGAGGATATTCCATGTCAAGTACTAGAGAGATATTGACATACAATAGTGCCTTGAGTTTTTTAGGAAATTCAATTTTTTCAAAAATAAATTCAAAATTATCATTCTTGAAAGGGAAAATTTTTGACCAATAATAAATTTCCATATTTAAATTAAAATTTCTTTCAATGACGGAATTGTCAATTAAATTCTATATCACTATGTGCAATCGATGCCCTCATATACGATGACATCATAATTATTTATTTTATCTCTACTTAAATTAAATTAATTTAGAAATAAATTAAAGCGTTTAATCTTTAATTAAATTAAATTAATTAAGAGATAAATAAAAGAGTATTATCTTTAATTAAATTAAATTAATTAAAAGATAATTCATCAAGATAAATTTTTTAAGGAAATAATATTCTTTAAGAACTCTGTTTCACCTAACTTGTTAGCATTATAAAAAAGAGCTTTCACCATAGCTAATCAACATAATTCACTAGCCTGAAGAGAAGAAACACATTTTGAAGACTCAAATCCTCTCTAACGTCTCAAAAATATCTTTCAAGAATTGAACAAATTTGAAGAATGTGAAAAACATTGCTCTTATTTTGCAAGAATCTAGTCTTCGATCCTGTTTCGATGATAGAAAAAAGGTTAATTTCATTTGTCAAGATCAACTCGCAAATACCCTTGAAGCTGACCCCATTAATTCAATATCAAATCTCGAAGACCCTTAAATCAAAGTTTTGTTGAAGAAAAAATAATCAAAGGATTTCTTTATTTTAAGAATATCCAGAGATTGTAACTTAAAGTTTAATAAATAAAATTTTATTTGCCTCTAAATTCCCAAAAAATTTTTGTGTACAAATTTCTAGCATGCCTAGTGGGACCATCTCTGTCTTCTATCTCTTTTCTTCAAAATTTATGTTATCAAGTTACAATAGCTCCCAAGAAGAACCTTGCTAACAAACCATCTCTCAAGTTGGCTTAAGCTAATCCTACTATCTACTTTGCTTTATCAACAAAGAATCATATCCCACCTCATCCCTATGGAACTGGAGTGAAGACCAAATCCTTGACCAATTTATGATCAAACTTTTCTAGTATTTAAGAAAAATCTATTCTTTGATATTGACCAAGTTAAAGGCTTAGAATAAGTTTTTGCAAAGTAACCTAGTTATGGATCAAGTGTAAGTTGCAAAAATCATTTAAGGAGCAAGATAGCTATTCAAGCAATAGCTCTACGCCATCATCTCATTCAAAATCAAGTTATGGAGCAATGAATGTCATGATAACTCGCATTACATCACTCGAAGAGCAAGTTGCATTTCTTGCAAAGTATATTGAGGTTTTTTCGACAAACATCAATAAGAAAGATGATAGATTGCCTTGTTGATAAATAGGATGGCTATTTCACTAGGAAAAGATTAGCAACCTATAATGAAAATTGGCTCAGAAATTATAAGAGAGAAATGACTCTCAATTGAAGAAGAGAATTTATTATTTCTTGATGCTGAACACAATGGAATGATCCCTATTTATACTAGTTTCATAGGGGTTATGATTTGTATTCCTAAAAGATAACTCCTAGAAGATATTATCAATTACAAGATAATTCCTAAAAGATATTATCAGTTACAAGATAATTTGATTTATAAGATTATTTAATTTTTATCTAATATTAAAAGATATTATCTTGTGATATTTATCATTTTCTATTATCTTTTGATTTATCTTTTGATCCTTATCATTCTCTCTGGGTTGGACTGGACTTGCCCTCGAGTTAAACTCAGCATCGTCCTCAAAGTATGGCAAAATATCGACGACATTGAAAGTAGTAGAGACTCCATAAGCGCTTGGTAGTTCACTTTGTACGCATTGTTGTTGATTTTCTGCACAACTTTGAATGGACCATCAGCTTGAGGTGGTAACTTGGAATTTAGTTGCTTTGGAAATGATTCCTTTCACAAATGTATCCATACCAAGTCTCCTACTTTGAAAGTCTATTGTCTCCTATGCTTATCACATTGAGCCTTGTATCTTAAGTTTTGCTTTTGGATTCACTTTCGTACTTGTTCATGCAACTTTTTGATTTCCTTTGCCCTTTGGTCTCCGTTGGCACTGTATTGTCGCTGGTTGGATGAAGGGGTCAATTTAATGGACTAAGCAGACGCATGCTGTCCACCTCAAATGGACACTTGCCAGTAGCTTAACTAATTGAGTTATTGTAGGCGAACTCAACCTGTGCGAGTATAAGATCCCCTTGTTTCAAATTTTTCCCGACAAAGCTCCGAAGTAGGTTTCCTAGAATCCTATTAACTGCTTCAGTTTGTCCGTCTATCTGAGGATGGCTCACACTACTGAATTAAAGCTTAGTTCCCATTTTCTTCCATAAAGTCCTCCAAAAATGTCTTACGAACTTGACATCTCGGTCAGAAGTGATAGTTTTCAGAATGCCATAGAGACGAACAATTTCCTTGAAATATGATTCTGCCACTTGAACAGCATCATTCGTCTTTTGGCATGGGATAAAATGTGCCATCTTTGAAAATCTATCCACAACTACCATTATGGAGTCTTTTTGTCTTTGAGCCTGAGGTAGTCCAAGAATAAAATCCATACTTACATTTTCCCAAGGTGCATTTGGAACACAAAGAGGCATGTATAATCCCGTATTTTGGCTTTTGGACTTAGCCAAGTGATAGGTTCTGAATCTTTGGATATGCCTATTGATATCTCTTTCAAGTTTGGCCCAGTAGAAATTTTCTTTGACTAAGGCCATAGTTTTATCTCGTCCAAAGTGACCTGCTAGTCCTCCGTTGTAGGCCTCCTAAATAATTGCTTCTTGTAATAAGCATTAAGGAATGCAAAAAGTTTTTCCTCTAAATAAAAAATCTTCATGCCTGTGGAACTGCTGAAAAGGTTGTGCCTCTATGTAGTTCCATGCTTTATGAAAATTAGGATCATCCTTGTATAGCTCTTTGATAACTTCAAACCTAACAACTTTTGCTTAAAGAGTAGTTAATAAAGTATGACGTCAGCTAAGTGCATCAGCTATAGAATTCAAGGTTCCAGCTTTGTGCTTAAGCAAGAATGGATAAGATTACAAAATTTCACTCCAAGAGGCATGTCTACGGTTGATCTTCTGTTGGGAATTCAGATGCTTGAGGGCTTCATGGTCTGAGTAGAGAATGAACTCCTTGTTCAACAGATAATGACTCCAATGCTGTAAAGCTCGAACAATAGCATAAAACTCCCTATCATAAGTGGAGTATTTAAGTTTGGCCTCGTTTAACTTTTCACTAAAAAAGGTGATTGGATGTCCCTCTTAGCTCATAACGGCACCAATCCCAGTATTAGAAGCATCACAGCTGACTTCGAACACTTGGTCAAAATTTGGAAGGGCTAGCACAA
>JBBYHO010264614.1:64503-90368 GCA_038382025.1 Adansonia gregorii | reverse complement strand
GGTTGAATCCTTGAATCAATAGATGACTTTGCATCATTTCATCTAAAGGAACTCCCAATTCTTTCATTATTTTTAAAGGGAGTATATTAACTGCAAAACCATCATCCACTAAAATCTTGTTGATTTTTTATTCACAAGTAAATCCCACGACAAACAATAGTCAAGTATGAGGAGTGGATCCTAGCAGTAGATGCTCGAATCATCAAAATGATCTTTAGCTCCAATTATGACTATATCTATATTATCTTAATCTTTGAATTATTCGTCACTATCAATATTGTACCAAGTCATAGGGAGCAAATCTTCATTTTTGAATTGGATTGGCACATATTCATTTAAAGTGATCGATCTTCATGACGTTCTCCTAGTTGAATTTTTATGCTTAGATGAACCTATTTTTATCAGGGACATTTAGGGCTTTAGAGCTTTACATTGCCATCCGATCATCTTAGCACTTATGGGAACCTTCACAGGCTTTGAAAGATTTTGCTTTCTATTTCTTATAAGAGCTCATTATCCCCCATTCACTTAAAGATCCATCATTTTACTTATGTTTGAAGGGAGTCTGATGGGATCAAAAGAGCCAAACTTTATGGTTTTATTTGAGAAATAAGGCACCATAGTGATTGAGGTCATGTTCTTCGATACTATTTTTTTAAATTTAATCTTTCCTTCTTCATAAAGTGCCATGATTTTATTTTTCAAGATGAAATATTTTTCTACAGGGTGGCTAACTAATCAATGATATTTGCAATAATTGGGATCATTGACTTTATTAGCTTCTTCAGGTCATTTTATCTCTGGCAATTGAATCAGCTTAGTCTTCAAAAGTTCTTCTAATATATTGGCAATATCAGAATCAGGAAATAAGTATTTCTTTTTTTTTTTTTTGCCTTTCCTTCAAGGTAAATTTAGCTTTGCCTTTGTTTTTGGTAGGCATAGATTTTACTTCTTGAGCTTGTTTTAACTTAAGAGAGATCTCAAGAGGCTTGGTATCCACAGCCATGTTGTTTGCTTTCTTCTTTACTAGCAAAGATTTTGCCCCCTTTTTGGGAGTTTTGCTTTTTCTTGCTTTTTTTTGGCTCTTACACATTAAGGCTCTTGATTTTCAGAAGATGACATACTTAATTCCATATCATGAGCACGAGTAGCTAACTCTTTAAAGGTGTTAGGTTTGATGCCTTGAAAAATGTAAGTAAGCCCCAATTCATGTCTTGTATACACATGTCAAGTGTAGAAGATTCAAACAATCTTTTTTTACAGTTAAGGCTTAAATTCCTCCACCTATGGATGTAATCAATCATTAGTTTATCCCTCATTTGGCGTGAGTTAGTGAGTTCGATCATGCTAATGATGCGATAAGTGCTGCAAAATCGATTGAGAAATTCTCGCTCAAGTTGTTCCCAGCTATCAATCATTCTAGGCTCAAGATCGGTATACCAATCAAAAGCATTACCCTTCAAGGATCAAACAACTTGTTTTACCATAAGATCTCCATAGGTTCCAACATTATTACAAGTCTCCATGAAATGTGCAACATGTTGGCATGGATTTTTTTTCCATTTCATTGCTAAAACTTTGGAGGTTGGTAATTTTCAAGCATCTTTAAACGATCAATCCTTAGAGAATATAGCTTTGCATATATGTATAAAGGTTGAGCGATGCTATTAACTTAATCCTTGATGGCTTCTTTGATAAGATCTTTGAGTTAACTTGTTATGAGTACTTCACTAATCTTTTGCTCTGACTCCATAGCATCTTCAGTGTTGGAGTTCTTAACATCATTTTGAGGATTTGATTGACTATTTTCACCTGAGGCCATTGATTTTTTTTCCAATGAAAATAGCCATCCTATCCATCAAGAAGGCAATTTATTCATCTTTTTCTCTAATACTTACTACAAGAGTTTAAACAGATTTTGCCAAAATTGCAGCTTGCTCTCTAGGTGATGTAGTGCTAGTTGTCATGACATTCATTACTCCAAAGCTTGATTTTGGAGGACATTGTGGTTTGAAGCTACTGCCTGAATAGACATCTTACTCCTTGGATGATTTTTGGTGAGTTGAACTTGATTTAGAATCAAGTTGTTCAACAGGAACTTCTTTTAAGTCTTGAAATGAAAAAGTCTCAAAGAGTGGATTTTGGTTTAGCATTAGAGAAGTCTAATTATAAAGCTCAGAAAGAGATTTAGTCTTTGCCATAATGCCATAGGTATGAGTAGTGACATTAATGCTGGCTGATAAAGTGGGGTAGACTACAGGATCAATAAGAGTATATTTAAGAGTTGGTTTGTTAACAAGGTTCTTCTTTGGAGCCATTGCAACTTGATAACTTGAATTTTAAGGAAAAAAGATGAAAGACAAAGATCATCCCACCGGGCGTGCCAGAAATTTGTACACACAAATTTTGTCAAAAAAATGATAAAGAAAATTTGGAGACAAATAAATCAATTTGATTTATCAGACTTAAATTGCAATCTCTGGATGTTCTTTAAAATAAAAAATCCTTTGATTATTTTCTTCAACAAAAACTTCGATCCAACAGTCTTCAGACTTGATCTTGAATCATTAAGGTCCGCTTCAAGTGTCTTGTAGACTTGATCTTGACAGATGAAATTTAGCTCTTTTCTGTTGTCGGAACAAGATCAAAGAGCAGCTTCTTGAAGAACGAGAGCCGTGTTATTCGCGTTCTTAAGAGAAAACTGCTTGAGACTTTGAGAGGACTTGAATCTTCAAAATCTGCTTCTTCTTTTCAGGCTTGTGAATTGTCTTCAATGGCTTTGGTGGAGACCCCTTTTTATAGTGCCAATGAGCCAAGTAGAAAAGAGTTCTTAAAGAATATAACTTCTTTAATAAGTTTATCTTGATAAATTATCTCTTAATTAATTTAATTTAATTAGAGATAAAACTCTTTTTATTTATCTCTAAATTAATTTAAATTTAATTAGAGATGAAACTATTTTATTTATCTTTAAATTAATTTTAATTTAATTAAAGATAAATATCTATTTATGATGTCATCAATTACACATGATGATGCTAAATTTAATTGATGATTTTTTAATTAAAAGAAACATTAATTTTACGTGGTAGTTTGTAATGAGTTGAAGTTTTTCTCCTTCCACATTGTTGAAAAAGGGTTAACATTTTGCTACTTAGGCATATTTAGATACTGCCATTAAAATCATGAGAAGTATTACTTTCATTTAAATTCTAGGAAATCACTTTCTCATTTGAACTTAGGAAAGAATCTATTTGATAAAACAATATGAAACTTTTGAGATAATTTCAATCATTAATTTTTCAATATTAATTTCAATCATTAATTTTTCAATATCAAGGATAATAGATATACCGTATTCATTTTTTAATGTTAATGATTTCTATGATTGATGATTACTATTTGGGATATCTTAAACTAGGATAAGGAAATGAATTTAGAGGCATAAATGGGGTGGCACTACTAAAATATGATTTGAAGAAATTGGTACAAGAAGGTTAAAAAATCCTAACAAAAAAATTGGTACAAGAAAGTCAAAACTTTTCATGACCAAGTTCAAGTTGATGTTTCTTTTATGGGAATTCCTTGAAAGGTAAAATCAAGTTTTAACATCCTTTTGGTCTTTAAATACAATCCCTTAATCAGTGTTAAACTAATGCTAGTAAACATCAAGTCTTAAAGAGTTTAATTTAAAAGTTTTTAGTAAATGCCAATTTTTAGGGCAAGGCGTGAAGGTTCTAAAGGGTTATCTCAAAAGAAATCAATATTTGGGCATTTAAACAAGGTTTGACATTATTTCCAAATTAGCATGGAAGGGTTATTTTTCTTTAGTGGTTACCTTTGTTGGTTTGGGAACAATTTTAAAGCCTTTAGGTTTGTTCTAAACTGCATTTTTTGGTTTTTCACTCTAGAACTTCATTTTTTAATTGATTGCCCCATCATATTCTTAAAAACTTAAAAATCATCGAAAACGATGAATTTGAGCTTCGTAGGGATAGCTAGACTGCTCAAATAGCTATGTTTGATCAAAATAAATGTTGTAAGAATGTAGCATAGGCCATGGTTTTGAGTTTAAAATGAAAAGGATAGATAGAACCAAATTAAGTGTTTAAAGGTGATTGAATCAAGGACCATTTCTTTTCATAAGGGTTCCCAAACTTTACTTTTGAAGGAACTTAAAATTGGAACTTTTTTTATTTTCTATTTTGAAAGAACTTGATATTTGAATTTTCTTTATTTTTCATTTTGAAGGAACTTGAAATTTGAACCTTTTTCATTCTTCGCTTTGAAGGAACTTGAAATTTGAACTTTTTTCATTTTTCATCATTCTTTACATTGATGCAACATGAAATTTAAACTTTATTCGTTCTTCAAAATTTACATTATTACAATTGACTTGTTCTTTTTGTAACTTTAGATTAGAATTTATCCTTTTTAATCCTTGAAACTTTGCTTTGATTACCCCCAATTTGGAATGTGATCCTTGATTTAGGTTTAAGAAAGGAAAATAAATTATCAGGTCCCAAGAGGACTATACAGGGAATAAATTTTTATATCTGTGAAAGAATAAAGAAAGATGGTCATTTGTCATTTCAAGCAAAGCCATTTGGACTGGCAAGTATTTCACTAGGAAAATGGTTATTTTATTTCTAAAAGCAATGTTGCATGCAAATTTTTAAAGGCTTAATGTATGCCCCTTAATATTATCAGCTTCATAGCCACCAATGAATCTTGGTTTTGGTTGAGCCTTTAAGAAAAAATAGAATTAGCATGCAAAAATCTTAAATTTCACATATTATTTATTAAGCATCAGATTGAGAAGGTTTTATCTCAAAGAAAAAGGTATTTTTGCCTTATTTTTACACACATCCTTCTTAATCAAGGAGTTGGGATTGTGTCATGAAAGTTATGGCAAAGGGTTATCAAAATAAGGGAGATCTTAGAATTACTATCATTGTCTTAATACATGTCAAACGATTAGCATCCAAATTTTTTAGGAGCATAGCCTTTTTATTTAACGTTCGAGGAATCCAAAAAAAGAACATTTGGTTGTGAAAGGTCTATGGTTGAATATCTAGGACAATTATATAAATGGAAATAAAGGATTTTTCTAGGGAAGTTAAATGAAATGGTGATCATCTACCAAAGAAAAATTTTTCAAAATGTTTTCATTATCCTAGATACTAGAAATCATTATTAGCAAGATTCATAATCTATGATAGGATGGACAATGCTTATTTATTCATAAACCAAAATTCATAGTTTCTAAAAGGAAAGATAGTTTTAGAGTCAAAATAGAAACTACCTCTGATTGGCATAATAGCATAAAGTTAATGACTTTAGGACCAATCAACCGTGATAGGCATCCACCTACTCCTAGAATATTATCGAGTCAGCATTCCTAAAAGCTTTTACTTTGCTATTGAATGCATTGTAATTCTCAGTGGAATGACCTTTCACTCTTTGATGATACAACTGATGCTCGGATTATACAATTTTTGTTAAAAAGGTTTCTTAGGCTTTGCTAGGACAGTGGAGATCATTTAATTTTGAACGAGAAAAAAAAAAAGCTTAATATAAGAAATCAGTGGGGCATGATGCACCTTCATTCTTTCTCATTTTTGCTTTTGAGAGTTGCCTGAACTATTTCCTAAGTCTTTTTGTTTTTTAAAACTTTAGGTAAAAAATGTTTGCATAAAAGGCTACAAGGTATACGGAAAAACCTATTAAGGTCATTGAGCAATAAAAGGCTAGAGATGAGGCCATAGTCCAAATAGATTTCCTTATTTTTTTGACTCACTGTGATCTTAGTCTCCATAGGTCTTGAGTTGTTGGCATCTATTAACAGGATCACTTTCTCATTTCACATATGCCATCTAGTTAGTGTCCATGATCTTTCCTGCTTTTAGGTCATGTTTAATTCTTTTTAAAGCAAACAAAATATCCACAAGCTCAGATAACAAATTTTTTAACCAATTTATCATAGTACAAAGGTGGCAGAGCATCTACAAAATAGGCATGCATTTCTCTATTAGTCAAAGTCGTTTAGATGCACAAGGCTATGTCTTTCCATCTATAGGCATATTCTCTACACCTCTCATTAGGATTCTTTCTCATGTTTTAAAAGGTTTCTTTGAAAAATTTCTAACGTGTGCTTATGTTGTCGTAAAAATGCTCGAGTCAAATCCCTCTATGTGCTTACTTGGCCTCTTTCTAATTGGAAGTACCATTTCACAGTTACTCTAGTCATGCTTTCAAGAAAAATATGGATATGCAATTTCTCATCTCCATTATACTTAGCCATTTTATGGTAATATGTCATCAAGTTTGTCTTAGGACATGTTAATCTATCATACCTTCAAACTTTAAAATTTTAAACTTTAGTGTGATAATCAGATATTAAACTAAGATAATTAACATTAACATTACTATAAAGCTTAACCCCTTCTATGGCATTTAAGATTATTTTAAGAAAATGTAATTTCCCTTTTTTGAATTTTTGCTTCAGCTAGCTTTTCACCTTTCACTTACACCTTTCTTTTTTATCCAAGTTAGGAACTACTGATTTCATGTGTGCAGCAATGGTCTTCAAATCTATCCTTTGTGGGAGAACGTCAGGCTTAATGTAAATGGCTAGTGGCAAACTACCTATAGACATGTTTTATTGTCTATTTTAGGTATTTATCATCAATGTATCTTAAATATTGGCTAGTGGTCCTTCTACTTGTATTCCCTTGGCTGCCTCGATAAGAGTGTTGGTACGATTGAAATTATTTGAAAATTTTTTTTGTCAAGGTTCTTTTTTTGCACAAACTTTTCCTCTATAACTTTTTTCTTTTTCTTTACTTCCGTGGGTGATTCGAAATGTTTAGAGCTCTTATTTCCCTTTCTTATTTTGATTTATTCCAACTTGTCTCATCGAGTAGTGTCTCTTTTTTCTACCTTATGGTTCCGTGTTACCTCAAATGGAAAAAAATAAAAAATAACTTAAATTAGCTTGCATGAATATGCATGTGTCTTGTTAACATTAATCTTTATTATTATCCCTATATGGACTTCAATGAATGAAAAATTGATATATGGATTAATGAACAAATGAATGAATGAATGAATGGATGGATGGATGAATGAATGAATAAGGCAGCATTTGATAAGACAAATTGGATGTCAAGCAGTAGGCTAAGTATTAGACATGGAGATTACTATAAGGACAAGAATTCGAGGAATTCGAATCATGATTCAGCATTGTTGTCTCATTAACAAAGCCTTTCAATTTATTTGTTCATAGTTGGTGTACATTTAAATGATTCAAATAAGAAAGCAACAAAAGGACCATCCTATAAAACATTTCATTTTTCTAGCTGTATTAATGCTTTAGGGAATCTTTGCAAGTCCTAGTCATTTTTTTGAACCCTATATTTACAAGCCCACCAAGTAACCAAAAAATTATCTCCATGGCCGCTTCATTGCCCCTTAGCACTTTATTACCCCTAGCCAAAAGGTTTAATCATCAAATTCCCATAGGAACTTTGCCTTCTACCTATCGAAACTCAACATTCCCAATTAGATAAA
Organism: Adansonia gregorii; assembly: GCA_038382025.1. Lineage (NCBI taxonomy): Eukaryota > Viridiplantae > Streptophyta > Magnoliopsida > Malvales > Malvaceae > Adansonia > Adansonia gregorii. The sequence goes on along the minus strand of JBBYHO010264614.1, from coordinate 82,796 downwards.
TTCTCTTTGTGTATCAACTGGAGGCAATCTTTTATTGAATGACCTCGATTGTGAAAGTGTTAGTTACACTACTTATTGGCATTGTAGTCACTTGGGTATGAAGGATTTAGCCCTTTCATTTGTAATGGCATCAGAAAATAATTTTGAATAAGTTAGGGTAGTAATTCAGCACAGTGGATGGGTATCGAATCAAATTAACTATAGTCTTGATTATTTTTCCTCCCCTTGAAGTAAGTGGTTTGCAAATAATTTGGTAGTGAGTTCCCTCTAGTCCACTTTCTATTTTGAACCTAACATTCTTGCTCCTATAAGGCTTTCCACTTTGTTTCTAAATTGAGTGTTATCCTCGATAAAGTGTTCCTAGACTCTAACATGGTACTCATGCTAGGCCAAAGGATTTTACCCTTTTTATAAGAAATTTCTTGGGTTTTAACGCGAATAAGTGTGACTAATCAATTTTGAAGCAAATGAGGGTACACATTCCTATAGGTTAGTAGGACTAAGTTAAATCAAAATTTTTTCTAATTTTGCTATGATTTCTTACTCATACTAGAGCATAAGGGTGATAAGGGAATGATAAAATGTTGACAAGGATTTTGTTTGATCTACAGTGATGGGAGATTACATGCATTCTTTTTAGTTAACTGAATTAGTTATGGATTGCATGGATCAAAATCTCCTTCTAGCGATATGCTTGTTTAGTTTTCAGGTTGGTGGCAGCATTAGGATGGATTTGGGCAATGGTTATAGTAACTCTCGACGGCAATCCATTCTACTTTGATTCCAATCCTTTATCCTTTCTATCAACTTTGAAAGCTATCACTTTATTCCTTGTGCATCTCGTCTGACCTCTTTAATGGTTCTTTCAAAAGTGCTAACTCGTGCTTCCAATTAAGTTGTCAAGGTCATGCCCAATTGACCTAATATAACAATGGTAGTAGTTATTTCAAGTAGTTTTGCAAGTGGTTTTTTCATTCCATGAACCTCGTGTCTGAATTCCTTTTAGATGGACTTAACATGATGATTCTTTCCCTTAAATTATCATCCACATCTTGATCCTTTAAAATCCAATAAATGTAATGGAAATTATGAATGCATAAGCATATAAACAAATGAATATGTGAAAAAAGTGCTAGACTAAATTTGCAAGTTTTAATGAAATACATATGTGATGCAAAATTTTGAAAAGGAAAAATATTAACACTATCTTTCTTCATTTCTTTAGTAGTCCAAAGGCTTAAAAAACTTGATTAATGTAATACTAATTTTTGTTTTGATTTGTCTTTTTTTTTTCTTCTTTCATTTTTTGATTGATTTACTTTTCCTTTTTTAAAAAAAGAATCCATGAAGTCCATATTTTGGTCACATAAATTTTTATTAAAAAGGAAATAAAAACTATAAAGTTGCTATGAAAGAATTCATCGTAATATTGCAAATCAAGGAGAGAAATAAATAAAATTTACCATGACAACTCAATATACATTTATTGCTATTAAGAAAATCAAATTACAGAAGTAAAACGTTATAAGCATTCCCCCATGTGTACCTAATTTGGTAACTTCTAAAATCGGGTATGGCTCTAACTAGATGAGGCCCTTACAGTTTATTACATGAAGTTCTAGTTGGACATCTAAAATAGTTTTTGAATTGATCCTCGAGTCTAGAAAGAACTAACAAGGAACCTTAATCCTTATCCATCGAGGTTTATATCAGAAACAATTCAATCCAAGTGGGAGTATCTCCCATTCCCGTAATGAGACTAATACCCTAGGTAGGCATAGGAATTTACACCTGGTAGGTTTTTATTAGCCCAGAAAAAGGCTAATGCCTCAGAAGGTAGAGCTACTTCACCCTCCAATAATATTAGGTAAGCTATGACCCCTTTATAAACCTGAAAGAGAACATAATGTACATGCATGTGCACCATGTGTGTGGGGGGGAATGAACAAACCTTTTACGACTTGACACATTCAAAAATAATAAAAATCCTTATCCTAAATGCCCCATAAAAATAATGCTGCAAAGGGACAAAAAGCTTAGCAAAAAATATGAACAATATATACCCAAAATTTCCATAAGAATAAAAGAATATAATAAAAGATTTTTTTTTGAAAATATTGGAAATTATAATTAAAAATTAATCAAAATTTAGTTAAAATGTGAGTAAATTTAGTCTTGACTCTTTAACTTGTCCCCAGCAAAGTCACCAAGTTATTGCAACATGGCCCAAATATGAATCCTAACTAGTTCAACTTAAAAGTTTAGTGTACCTCTTTGTTCCATCTATCATTATTCTTGATTTTTAGGTGCTATATCATTATTATTTTTTTCTTTTTTTGTGCCTAGGGATAGATTTGTTAGATGAATCACTCACTTGACTTAATCCTAAATAATCGTTACAAAATGACCACTTATTTTGGAGTCACCACCAATCTGTTTTTGCTAGGTGAGATTGGTCACCTACTAGAGTTTGTATTTCGAAGACTACGAAACTCTTAAAAATAAACTCCGAGGTCTACCATAATACTAGAGATCACTTGAAAGGCTCTAGTAGTTGGTTACAATCACGATTAAGGATTGGTTCCTCTCATGATGCTTGATAATCGATATCTTATTAATCATGTTAACTTGAAATTCAATTCTTATTCGATTTCAATATCTGGTATTTAATTATAATTTCCATATTTCAAAATTTTCAAATCCAAAATGTCTTATTGCGTACAAGAAAATTAGTTTTTTATATTTAAAAAAAAAACAAAATATCCCTCGTATCCTATTGGAGGACCAAAGGAATATGAAAGGTTTTATCACTGTCTTTCATATCCACTAAAAGCCAAAGGAATACGAAAGGCCTTAAAAATCAAAATATCTTTTGTACAACATTGAGAATTGGAGGAATAAAAAAGGTTTTATTTCTATCTATCGTACCTTACTGGTGAAACAGAGGAATATGAAAGGTTTTAGGCATTAAAATATCTTTTGCACCCTGCTAGAGAGTTGTAGGAATACAATAGGTTTTATTTTTACTAAATTTAAAAAATCTTAATTTTTATTTTAAAAAGGATATCTCGTTACTGAAATAATTCATGAAATCCTTTCCATATGCTTAAAGTCATTCCACAAATTGTTTCAACATCGGAGACATTGCCTTGATTTATTTTAAATAATTATAATTATGATAAGCAAAATTTATCTTAGCCCAGTACACCTTTAACATATAAGTATCCTGGTAACCCTAAAGGACTTGATGACATCATAAACTATGAACCTACTTCTATTATGCACCTTTGACATATAAATATCTTGATGATCACATAAGAGTCGATTTTAATTTAAATTACTAAATCACCCTTTAGGTGAATCTTTGATGTATAAGTTTCTAAGTAACCTTAAAAGACTCGATATAATCTTAAGAGTATGAACCTATTCTTACTATCCACCTTTGGCATATAAGTATCCTAGTGATCACATAGGACTTGGTTCTAAGAAAAATTACTAAAATGTCCTTAAGGTTTATATTCGACACAAAAGTATCCTAGTAATCCTAAAAGACTGGATAACTTCATAAAGAGATAAACCTATCCTTATTATGCATCTTTAACATAGAAGTATCCTAATGATCATAAAGAACTCGGTTATAAGATAAATTACCAAAATACCTCTGACATGAAAGTAATCCATTACCATATCTTCCTTTATTTAACCTTAGCTTAGGTGAAAAAGGGGCAGAAACCTTATTTTGTTATTTTACTTAGGTTTAAGTATGACACGAATAATATTCTATGACAAGCAATTATTTATTTTCAAACCGATCCATTTCCTATCTATTATTTGATTGACTAATCCTTTATATTGTATTGTATGAAGGGTCAAATGTTTTGGTAATTCCTCATGGGTGGATAAATCAAGATAATTTTGAATCAGAGTTCTACATTGTTGTTCATACCTTGTTGAAATAATATCTCAGGGTTTGCAAGTCTTGATAACCCTAAAAGATATAAAAATGATATGACATGACAATTATACCCTTGTTGGGTAACTTAAACATCAAAATTAACCTAAAATGCTAAATCTACTAATAGATCCCTATTTTTCAAAATTGTATTTTAGCCCAAAATGATAAAAAATTCAAAAAATGTTATAAAATGACTAAAATACCTTAGATGGGTAATTTGATGCGAGAAAAGTCTTTTTTGACCCTAAAATGTAAGATTTTCCTTGAAGGTTACTAAACTCTCTAATTTTACAACTTAATCCATAAATCACTTAAAATCATAAATAAATATCAAAAACATCAAAATCAACATAGGTAATTAATCAAATATCACAAGGACCTTTTGGTCAAGTACCTTGGCATTGGAGCAATATTTTTCAATTTTTGCAAGTGGACCCCTAAAACTTTTAAAATTACAAAATAACCCCTAAAAAGTTAAAAATCTATGAAATACATCTAAGCATGTTTAGAATGCATGAAAACCACTCTTGATGGTCCATGAAGCATTTGGCCAAGTATGGTAGGCCTTGAAATAATTTTTTTTATTTTTTGCAATTTAATCGCTATATGTCATAAAATCATAAACAATATCAAACACATGAAAATGAACATGGAAAATTCATCAATAATCATTAGAAAGATTCAGCCATGTATCTTTAGAGTTGAAATAAATTTTTTGCATTTTTTGTATGTAGGTCTTTAAACTTTCTAAAATTATAAAAAGGCCTTTAAAGGTTAAAAGTGTCTGAAACACATTTAAACATGTTAAAATACATGAAAAACACCATTAAAGATGTTAGAAATGATTTGACCAAACTTGGGAAGCATTAAAACAAAATTTCCAATTTTTACAATTCAATCCCTATGTTTTAATATTTATAAAATAACCTAAAAAATAAAAAATTACCAAAATAGCTTTCTAAGAATTAACCAAGCATGGAAATACCCTTGGAAGGTGTGGAAAATTTTGGGAAAATTATATTTAGGCCTCTTCTAGTTTCAAACTTTACAAAATAGTCCTAAATCTCACAGAACATGAAATAAAACTATATCAAACATCACAAACATATTTTTCTAACCCTTAAAATCAATCGAAAAAATTATTTTCATCACATAATTTCATGTATATCAATATAAGTAGATATCATAATTTATACCAAGCATAGATATCCATAAAATCATGATAAATCATGAATGTATCGGCATATATCAACATGAAAATGCTAAGAAAAATAGCATAAAATATATACATATGAAATAACATCAATTTTGTAGATGCCCCATTTTGTTCGGGCCAATTTTTGGTATCCTGGGATATAAAATAAAAGTAATAGAATTAAAGAAATAAAAATAAAAATAGGGGCGACTACCAGTGCCATGTCGCTAAGCATTGTTAGGCGACATGGCACCAGCTAATATTTTTTTTGGGATGGTCCAAAATTCTTAGGGGTTGTATTAAAAGAAAATTAAAAAAAAAATTAAAAAGAAGCATTGAGGTCATTATTCAAGGTGTTATCAAGGTTATATGCACAAGGTGTTTGGACAGCCAAAGGTATGAAAAATTCATATTTTTGCATGAATGTATTGATACAAGGCTTTTATGTCTCTAAAATTCAAATTCACATGTTGCATCAATAAAAAAAGGTTGTGTATCGATACAAGTGCTTTTGTATCAATACATAGACCTTTTGCATCGATATCGAGCTTCACAGTAGCCTAACAATCCATTTTGGTTAGTCAATATCAATAAAAAGAGTGCTAGTATTGATATTAGCCTCCAAGTATCGATATCAGTTCTATTGTATGAATCTGGAGCAAAGATTTTCTCCATTGTATTAATATGATACATATTGTATCAATACTCTAAGGCTATATTGCTCGATTCATACTATTTTCATGCATTTACACCATGACATGAAAACACAAATTGGACCATGTTTTTAGCACCAAAGATCATCCAAATTCATAATAGCCTTAACATTAGACTTATGGTTAGGTATTAATCGATTTTTTTAGCCTATATAGCCATGACAAGGGATATTTCCATGACTTATTTCAATTTATTAGAGGGTAACCTTGGATTTTCTCATTGCTTAGCTACCAAAAATGGCCTTGATCCATTGTTTTTGCTAAGCCAGCCAATGGACTTGTGGGCAGCTAAATATAATACCTTGTCATGCATGATGTACGTGCACCAAAACCTTAAAATGCCTTTGCTTTTTGCATGTGGTCCTTATTATTCACATAGTCATATAAGGCTAACATTCTCAACTGAACATCAACACATTTTTCAGCCACACATATTTCAAACACTCTCTAAAAACTCTTCTTAACCATTATCCTCTAAAAATCTTTTATTCCCGCAACTCCTCAAAGCCATCTCCAAAAACCCTTTTAAAATCTTCTATTCCACTTTTTTTTCATTTCAAACCTCCCATCCATTATTAGCACATCCCTTAAGCTTATTTTGGACACCTTTTTCTTGCTAATCAATAGTAGAGAGAAGGATAAAAATGAGCTCAAGTTAACAAGATTTCTGCTCAAGTGCTAAAGCAAAGTTTGAAGCTACTTAGTATAACTTCTATCTCTTTTTCATCTTATTTTCTTTTTTTTATCATCATTTCATCATTTTAAAAAGCCATATCCATGTGCCATGACCTTATTCCTAGGACTCTTGACTCCCTCACCATGCTTTACCATATTTATGTGCTTTGTTTGCCTTAAAAAAATGTTTTAATATTCTTTTAAAATTCCAGCAAAATTTTTTTTAAACATGTTCACAACATTTCCATGGCATAACTCTTGTTGTCATTCATAAAACTAAAATGTCCATGCACTTCATTCTCACTTTCTTGCCTTTTTGTTACTAATATCACTTTAAAATGCCATATTTCCATGTCTAAACATGTTATCCATGCCCATTCATATGAATTTCATGTTTGGTCAATCTCATGTTTGTCAAGATACTTGCTTGTTTGCTATCAAAATTTAAAAACTTCCCTAAGTTAAGGCCATGTTAACCTTAATAAATAAGGATTAACATGGACTTAGGTATTTGTTTATTTCATTGGTCCTTTAATATTAGGGAAAAAATTAAGTTTTTGTGTTTGGATTCAAAGGTTTTTGAGGTCAAAATTCCTATTTTCAAAAATAAAAATACTTTCTTTCTTATTCTAAATTATTTGTGTTCCTTGCTTTAAGTCTTTTTGACATGGTCAATGGGTTATTTCATTGTCCCAAATCACTTCAAAATTGTGAACATTAGGATATCCATGGCTTAACTTTAGACCTAAGAAACCTAAAAAATTGAAAACTCCCTTGTTTTTATCTTGATAGCATTGTAGTCATAACTTGAAAAATTATTTTCAAACCTTGAACCATTTTTCACAATTTTTTTATGTTTTTCCTTAAAAGGGCATTAAATTATCTTTCCAATTGTATCTCTTTTGCCCTTGTCATTTTGAATGAGGAGATATAATTTTTTGAATTAACATGGTTTGAAAACCTTTAATCAATGATTGGCATCTATTTGGGCCATTTTAGCCCATCAAATGATTTGTTTGAATTTTTAAAATATTTTTCTAAAAATTCATGAAATTCCCCTTTTGGAAAGGCATCATTTGTGATTTAGTAATTCTATATGAGCTAGGAATGATTTGTCAAGGTTTGTCACACCTTTTTTATGCATGTGCTATCAATGTCACACTTGATCAAACTTTAAAAATTATTTCCACAGTTGAAGCAATCTTTTAGGACTTTTAGAATATTTTTACATTAAATCTTATTGAGTTGCCTTTCCAATGGCACCTTACTCGGCCTTTAGCACATTTAAATTTGCTTAAAATAAATTCAAAAAGAGATTTAGCACAATGCTATCCCCTGTTTTCAACATTAGTTAAAATTAGTTGATTTTTTTAAATTCCCACTCCAAGACATTTGAATGTCTTTAAGTGTCATTAATTAGTCTTTTTGAGACAAAATATTTGCATCGACTTTATAGGTTTAGATCAAGAAATAAGCAATCTTCATCGTGTTACGTATATTTTTATTAACTTTCTTTTTCAATAAAAAAATCGCCTATTTTGTCAAGAATTTGTAAAAAATGTCTTTTCATTAAGAAATCACTAAACCTTTGTCATAATAAATCCTTCGAGCTTATCCTTTTAAAGTCATCAAAGTTTCTATTAGGGACACTCTAATCCCATTCTTGAAGGGGATACTCTAACATTGCTTTTACAAACTTCATTCAAGTTTCAAAACTTGCCAAAGTTTTCACATACCCTATCTTCCGAGGGGATACTCAAGGATACTTAAAGCCTCTTTTTCAAAAATTGTCTAAAAATAGTCAAATTTCATTATTATAAATTTTTCAATCCTATTTTGCTCAAAATTGTCAAGAAAAAATTAAATTTTCTCCACCCAAATTTTCTCTAAACGTTTTAGTTTCCAAACCTAATTTTTATGCCTCAATCAGTCAATGGATCCCAATGCATCTCTAAAATTGTTAACTCCATTATTTTAAGACAATCGATGATGATTATGAGATACATTTCGATCTTCCCTTCCCTTTTTTTTTTGTTGTTTTGTGTGATTTATTTTATAAGATATTATCTCATTTTATCATCTTACTAACATATTTCATTGGTGATGGTCATCTTGCATCTAAATTTTCAAAATTGTTTTTAAAAATTATGAGGTAACATTTCATGTTAGTATCTCTCCAGTGCTTAACACGAAATATTTAATTTTCAAAAACTAAATTTAAAAATATTTGAATAAAAAATCCTTATGTTCCCTACTGTTCTAGGCCGTATGCATGATTTCAATTTTTTTCTAAAACAAATGTTTATTTTATTCAAATTCAAGCATAAGAAGGGGATTATATTTAAATAATGACAAGTAAAAACCTAGGGAATTAAAACTAGATGAAGACATGGCTAAAAACATACTAATTTTCATGCATTCTTATGCATAACCAACTCTTGAACCCAATTGTCAAATCTATGAATTACGAAAATTATGGAATTAATGTTTCGAGTTTCATAACTTTGAATATCAGATTCAATAAACATCTGATTATGCCTAGCCTAAATGATTGATGGCAACTCCAATTGTTGGCCATTTCGTTGTGATCACCCAAGACTAGCTGGATGAGTGAATCATCTGATAGTCCCCTTTCATGGTTAAGAGCCATGAATCCAAATTTTTTCACTCTTATCACACCAAAAGAAATGAAAAGTCTCAGTTGAGAGAACATTTCCCTATCAAGAAATATTTTTAAGTTGTACGCATTTTCTTCATGGAAGGCATGTTCCTGAATGCTTGGAGACTCCAATGAAGGCTAATTTAAAGAATTAGGCCTACGACTAGCCATGTCTTGCTTAGTTCTTGATTTTTTTCAACTGTAGTTATTATTTAACTTTAATCCCCTTCTTTTGTTGTCTAGTAATCTTTTATTTGTGATGATTTTTGTCATGAGACCACCAAGATAGCCTTATTCTTGAATAAATATTGATTTAATAATTATGCTAATACCCTATGCACTTGCATTTGCATTAAATTCCTACCAAATTCCATGGTGAGGTTAAAGTTCCATTTATTAGGAGGAAGTGAGCTATCTGCCTGTATGAGTACCCTTTTGAATAGGCAAAGCAATAACTTTTAGGGTGTAAATTACCTATATCTTTCATGAGTAGCCCCATGTATTTGCATAGGGAAATACATCAACTGAATCAAACCCATTCTGCCAAGCCTGCCATAGGCCTCGGATTAAGTTCCTTAGTTGTCTTTACAAGACAAAGCAGCAATTTCGATACTAATTTAGATGTCAACTCAAACCTATATAGTGAATCTTGCAATCTAAACCATGCCAAACCATACCTAAATGCTATTAAAATAACCTAAAGAATATTAACACTTAGGGAAACACTTTTACCATGTACTCTCGCATACCATAAGCATGCAAGCGATAGTGAATGTACCTTGTCACACACTTAAGGAAGCATACGTTAGTGTCAAGACAACATTATTCTATTTGATTGACTGCTAACCACTATTGGTAGGTAAGGGATACCAACCAAAGTTTGACACTTATAAGGCTTCATATTCCCTTCACTTAGGTCATAATCAACCTAAATAAGTCGTTGTGCTACCTAAATAGTGGCTTAACCATTTTTAGGTGACAATGAACAAACATCACCACCTAATCATTTAGTTTTATCCCTAAAGGTATCATATCACCTCAATAAAGGTGATTTTAAGCCAACACCCTATTATGCTATTTGTGGTGCTTTACTTGTCTGAATAGTTGTCACGTCTACCTTTAGGCATCATAGCCTTTTATAAGGGTATTTTCCATTAGTCATTTACATTATTTTATTCTTTATTCTAATCTATATTATTTCGTATTATCACTAACTTATTTCTTTTTTGTTTATTAATTGTTACATGCATCATGCATTATAATCATCATATAGGATAATTGGCTGAAAGTTTAGTGTTCAATAGGAGGTGTCCATCATGGAGCAATACCTTGTTCCTGTCCTCAGGTCTTTTAAAGAAGTTAGAGCATTGTTAGAGGGTCAAAAGCACAAAAATAAGGATATCCTTAAGCTCGAATATGTTTCAAAGACACATAAGGAAGTCAAGATAAGTACCATCAAAATGATTGGCATATTTAAAGTACATATAGGCCAGCTAGGATAATACTGAGAAAGAGTCTTTCATAAAATGATACGAGGATATAGCTCTATTACTTTAAGTTTGGCTAGACTTTTTCCTATTGCAAGTGGCATTATAAGTCTACAATTTGGCATACCGATGCTTTACCTATAATTAAGAGGATTTGACTACGACTACTGATGAATGCATTGCATTGCTTGACATTAAAAGGTCAAGTCTGATAGGATATATTGTAAAGTGCTACAGCCTTTGAATTTTAAGAAGTGACTAGCACAAATCCTTAGAGCCATGAAGCCTTACATTGATGGCCATGTCAAGATAAAAAGGAATAGTGAATGCATTTCTTAGGTTAGTTTAAAGGAAGCTATGTCAAATATCATTGATATAAAGAAAGCTCAAGATATCTTTGCCTTAGTGATATACGAGTGGGTTATATTCTCGAAGACCTTGAGGTATGTGGAGGAGGTCGTAGTATATTTCTTCTCTTGCTTGTATTGCAACATCAACCCTGTATCTACCATTATTTCCAAAACCATTCATGCATTTAGCTTTTACAAGAAAAATAGGGATTGGTGGATTCACCGAATATGCCCATCCTTTTAAATTTGGCTCATTAGCCACTTTCACTTTGAAAAAAAAAAGATAATACATAATTTTCTTCTAACTTCAAGCCTCTCTTTAAGGTTCTTGAGAAAGAATGGCCCTGAGGCAATTCCAAGGGATAATGGGTCAAAAAATTTGGAACCTCAGAGAAAAAAAAGTTACAAGAGGTCCTCTAGATGTCCCTCTAAACAATTATATATAGTTGTAGAGACTACATTTGTGCACCACTTATGAGGTTATGTTAAAGCACCAGCCATGCATCCCTCTTAGTTCTACGATAGTTCCAATGCTAGTAATTCATCCCGTTTTTTGAAAACCTTAAGTACTAGGACTTCGAATATGGAAAAGGCAACTATAAATCAAAAGTCCAATCAGTCTTCCATACCTAAAGGAAAGACCATTACATGGAAAGATATTGGAGCATAAGTGAGATGACTCTGAGGTTTAATGAATGAGGATTCGCCGTATTAATAACACTTTGCCATGACCCAATATTAGGACATCGCAAGTCTAAAGGGATAAGTCTTTTTCTGAAGTTGAACTACTTAGAGGAGAAATTAAACATGAAAGGGCTATTTTTACCAGAGAAATTGCTATATTAAAATAGGAAAATAGTCAATTAGAGATGGACATCTATCTCTGAGATAGCCAAATAAACTAGGTGGTTAAAGAGAGATCATTTTAAAAAAGATCTTAAAAGTTTAACTGAGTATGTAACACTTCAAAAAGGGAACAAATACCAATGCATTAGCAACTCATCAATCAAATGAGAGGTAGGGTTTGCTACCCTTAACAAAACTAAATTATGGAAAAAAAGGCTTTACCAGTAGAAAGAAGCTTATAAGGGCTCGTACCCTTACATCAACTTATCAAAGAGGACTAAATGACTTGAAACTCAAAATATAAGACTTAAGAACCATAGGGTTAAAGATGAAATCCTAACACTCAGGATTCAACATCTTGAGAATTCTTTCTAAGCAGAATGAGACCATATCATTGAGTTAGTAAAAACCTTCAACAGTAAGAATGAGAATGACAAGTGATGATTAGCAAGGCATGCGTGAATTATCAATAGGGATACTGTCACATTATTGACCAAATTTAGATAGCCCAATTAGAGGCAAATGATATGATCGATGTGGCTTGATCCTTAAGGTACGGCATCATATCCATTAGGGACCAAGAAAGTAGTTGTTGAGTTTCTTAAAGCACATAGTTAAATAATGTAATTGTGTTAGATATTTCTGGATGTAATCATGTTAAAACTCTATTTGTTGCTCTATGAAAGATGTTGTCAGTGAAGCTATTTTATAAGCCAATTATCTCTATTACATTTGTATATTTAATTCCATTCTTGCATTGTCTTATATAGGCATACATGTCAATAATCATTTATTGCAATAACTCCATACTTATTGTCATCCTATCATAAGCAATTATTAATAAACAAATTTAAAATAAAAAGTCAAATACCAGAATGGTCATAAAAAATGCAAGGATTCCAAAATTGGGCAAGGAACATAGAACCAAGTATTGCACACCATTACATACCTGTTGTTATAAATAGATCATGGAAAATGATTATCAAGAATGCATTGTGTGACTCAAGTTGATGTACAAAGAATTACAAGACTAAATGCTTCATCAGTAAGACAAAATGCAAGCTCAAATCATGAAGCTCATGGAATTAATGATAGCTTCCATAAAAGAAAAGGGGTTATAAGTATTATGGATACCAAAAAAGAGTAAGCTAATTTAAACAATAACCCCACTAGTAGTACTAAAACTACCTAGGAAATAACCCGTCAAAAGTAATATCCTAACACGGCACCAATCCCGCTAGTACCACTAGTGATATATATGAACCTCATGGTGATTAAACAATTTATCCTGAGTTTTCATGGAGCAAATATGGGGGTTCTCTAGTCGATCCCATAGCCCTCGATCAAGATGAGTTAAAAAAGACAAATGGTTAAAAGCCTGCAACATCTTTTAAAGAAACAGACAAATATTAACTTTTAGAGAAGTGTCCCTAAGCTGTTGAAGGAAATAGCCAGTTCAGAGCCATTGATGCAAATTCTTTGCCTTTAATGTCCAACCTTATTATTCCGTAAAGGGAAAGGTGCCAAAATTTAAAAAGTTTAATAAAACTATTTATCCCATCATGCATATTCAAACGTACATTGGGGAGATGGCAAGGTACAAGAAAGATAAGAAATTCTTTATCCACTGTTTTTAGCATAGTATGATTGGGGCAATTGCCCAATGGTTCATAAACACGATAACGTTAAGATTCCATCATAGGGTGATTTGGCTATAGCCTTCTTGAGTCAATATCAACACATGTTGGATGAGGCTCTTAACTAGTGGATTTAGAAAAAAAACATACCGAGAGTTTTAGGCAATATGCCTAGTGATAGAGAGAGAAGACATCCTTGGTTCAACCTATTTTGATTGAGAAAAATGTATGTTCATCAACACCTTATGTGCCTTATATCATGACATATTGGTAGAAAATGCCATACAAAATTTAGTTAATCTCATGCTATCCAACAAAATGATTGAGGCTACTATCAAAGCGGGCCAAATGTCAAAAGAAGAATCGTTTGGTTTGAATAAGATGCCAACTATCCATAAAAAGAAGAAAGAAGAGGCAAACACTATAAGCTATGCCAGCATCGCTCAATTAAGTCATTATTAAGTGCCTCATCCATATTCTTGGACATACCTTACCCTAATGTAATCATGACCCATCACCCTCCTTAGCTGATTTATGTTACGACCTATAATCCAACCCTTACTGTCCCTTCAAATCCTCTATGAAACAATCCACCTTTAGCTAATTGAAATGTTAATCCCCTGCCAACAATCCTCCAAACAACTGAGAAGCAAATTCTAGGAGATAATAATTTGATCCTATCTCTATGACTTATAAGAAACTCTACCAAGCAATGTCTTATGTTCTCAAAAAAAGGCTCCCCTACCTTCAATGGTATGATCCCAATGCCACTATGACTAAAATGTCAAGGTAATAGGGCATGGCACTGAAACTGCTTATCTTTTAAGTAAAAGGTATAGAGCCTCATTAACTTAAAGGTCTTGCAAATTAAGATAAATTAGGGGTTAAATGTTGCTACTATTCTTTTACCTAACCTTGCTGAATCAGCAGTGAACATGATCAGTATTGACAACTTCTATAATCAACCATGACTATTAAGCCAAACAAAGAGATCTATCTTAACTTATTAGAACTTGTTTTTACAATTAGGGTTATGTTAGAAACCCTTATGCTTTTTAAGTTTATTTCCATGTAATGTCAAGAAAAGACCTATTTTGTTCTGCCTAGTTTTTGGAATCTTATGTAATGGGTATCTTTTATCAAGTATTATCAATAAAAAAAACCTTAGCATGATGCATCTTATCTCATATTCCCATTTTCATTCTTTGCCTTTGCTCAAACTTTAAATATTCTTGTCTATATTATTTATTTCTCATCATTTAGGTGCCACAATAAAAGTGCCATGGGTACTTTTATAAACTTCTAGAGATCAATTTTAAATGGTCAATCTACATTGGTGAAGTTGATTTCAACAAATATTCCAAAGGAAGTCCTATGCCATCAAAGCTATCGCAACCACTTGAATCTTTTAGTTTGGTCAACTGAAACTTAAGATCATATGTGGTAGGGGCAAATTATTGATTCTAAGGAAAATTACTTCAAATATAGGGTAAAGAGAATACCAAGGCATGAATCTGCATGCTACATCACATGATGAAGATATTTGACGTGTTTTCTGAGAAAATCATTCCATGAGGAATAACTTATTAGTTCATATAGTCATGTTTGAAATGAAAGATGACCATTATTTTTCTTTCATCCTTTCACAAATTACAAAATCATTCCCTTTGCTACCCTTTTTAAGCCTGATAAATTCAGTTTTTTGAAAACCTTGATCAAGGAGCACCTTCCATATTAGGGGCATGAAAAGCCTTTTAAGGGAAATAAGGTAGATGCCTACTTCTACAATTATCAAAAATGCTTGATATTAAAGGGTAAATATAGGATGTACCAAGTCATTGAAGTCAAAATCCCTCCAAAGAAACAAGAAAAAAAACATCAAATAAAAAAAAATAAAAAATCAAAATCAAGATTAAAGTCTAATAGACTCAGACCAATCTAAAGTAAAACTCATGGTCAAATTAAGAGGGTGTGAATTAAAAGAAACAAGGACTTCAAAAGTAAATGGGATGAAAGCTCTTACAAAGGCAAATATCCTTGATCCCATCACTTTCAAACATTGAATTTGGGCTTAGGTACTCTTTCTTTCGAAACCTTGAACCTTAGCCTACATTACTTACCTTAAAATGTCCATCTCAATAAAGCATTTCCATTTAAATTAATGAACTTATCATTTAGGAAATTATATTTTTGGAAAATTTTAAGTTTTTTTTTGGGGCATGATGAAGAAGTCAACAAAAGAACAAAAAAAACGTAAAAAAGTCAAAAAAAAAGGATAGAATAAAGCTCTAGGTGAGAAACCAAAAAAAAAAATAGTCAAGAGCAAATTAAAAAATTCTAAAGTCATCTTTGATGTTGCCCAAATGGTTGTAAAAGAGAAAATTGTCCCATCCAATTAGAAGGCTATCAAGACCTTTAAATGCTCAAGATGTCTAGAACTCTATTGAGTTAAGATAAAAGGTCCTATTTCTAAGACCTCCACCAGAATGCTTCCTAGAACTACCCCTCAATTAATACCAACATCTACCTAAATGATTTTACAAACAACTTTTTAAGAGCTAGAAGGCACTAGCCAAGATTAGAACCCATCAAACTATTACTTTTGTAAACCAAAAGAGTTTTATGATAACATCTTAAGAAATCCACATGGAAGAACTTTCACTTTCTTTTTTTAATTAGTTTGTGAAGTTCTAGACCTATAACCATGTTATGTTAATTCTTGACCCTATGGCGATAATGAATCCATATCCTAATCTTTTCGTTAGCTTTAAAGTTTTTTGTCATAACTTGTTAATATCTTGAACTCTTAACACTTTGTGTTAACATATCCCATCCAAACTAAACCTTACCTAAACCAAATCAAATCCTAACCCTATACCTATCAAGAAAAACCTCAATTAAACCTTGCCTAGCCTTGGTTATATCTAATAAACCAAGTTGAAATCCTAATCATATCACATCAAACCATGGCCAAATCAAAGTTAAACCTCACCAAATTTACCTAAGTCTAGGGCAACTACAAAAGGCGTGGGGCAACCTTGATGGTTTTTAGAAGGTCAACTCGCATTAGACATGTTATGGCCCAAAAGATTACATTCTTGTCATTATAATTTCTTGTCATTACACCTTTGGAAAAAAACTAACAAAATTGTATCATCTTTCTTGTAATGAGTGAAATACTATCTTCTTTCATTTTAACCTTCTCACGTCACATCTATATTGCATTATGCTTTTCATTTAATTCATAATACTTGGTAATCAAAACAAATTCACATAAGGATATCTTAATATTACATTGAAAAGATGAGAAAAGCATATAAAGCTTTGTTCACATCTTGGTTGTTAGGATCATAAGCCTATCACACTTAATGCATAGCAGTCGTTACCATGTGTCAACTTTTCCTGGCCTTTTAAAGGCAGCCTTCATGAAAAACGTCAAACCTAAACATTAACCTATCCAGTCAGGATACACCAACAATCTAGCCAAGGTCACTTTGCCCTTAAATTTTTAACAATTCCAACTGACCCTATTAGAAAAATAAATTGTATATCCTTAATCAAGAAGCATACTAATCCTAACCATGTACCAAATCCTATCGCCTTCCCAAAGCTATTAGTCATGAATAATTATCAAGAACTAGCCTAAGCCAAATTCGTACACCCAAATAAAAAATCTCATCAAAACTTAAGCATTAACCAAACTAGTTAAGACACACAAAATAGTCATTTAGGCTTAAATTATCCATAACACTAGTCAACCCTACTAGAAAATATCAAGTGTCCTCGAGTCAAGAAACATGAATCCTCAAACTATAAAAAAAGGCTATCAGATACCTTTGATTTAAGAAATCCAAGCCCTTAAAATGTTAAAAAAAGCCAGCATACATCTTGAATCATGAAATCTGGTTAACCAAATTACCACTTATCAGAGAAAAACCAAAAGTACTTTATGTCAAAACATGATCATCCAAGAAGAGTCACGATTTTAAAGCTTATCAAGTTTGAAGTTAGCACTTCAAACATGGTATCGAGGGAATGGCTGCCAAAGCTCCTAGTCAAGACAATAACTTTTCAATAACTATTTTCATATTCAACTTCATGTCATAATCATGTAGTCAATCATCAAGAAACTTGCACATTATTATATCATGCATTCCTAGTAAAAATCTTTGATATCAAATATTAGGAAATCAAAAGGTTGCTCAAATAAGACCCTGATCTCTCTAAGGTTTCAAGTTGTTAGAGGTTAAAGTATGATATTGCTGAAATTCCATAATACTGCTCATTGACACCATAGGTAAGAACTCTTGTCAAGAACCTTGGTCAAGAACTTTTATCAAGAACCTTGGTCAAAAACTTCCATCAAGAACCTTAGTCAAGACTTTTTGTCAAGAAATCTTTTCAAAGTCCAATGTTGCTGGAATTTCATAATCTAACTCATTGGCACCTTAGTTAAGAACCTTAGTTAAAAACTTTTGTTAAGAACTTTAGTCAAGACCCTTTGTCAAGAAATCCTTTTAAAGTCCAATGTTGCTGGAACATGGTGATCCACTTATAGGCACCTTAGTCAAAAACTTTAGTTAGAAACCATAGTCAAGGCCCTTTATCAAAAAATCTTTTTGAAGTCTAATTTTTTTAGCCATGATTTGACATATTGACATTCTATCATTTTAAATTGAACCTAAGGATAGGTCGAGCTTAGGATCATAGTCTAGGTTTTTTATTTAAAATTTGCTAAGAAATCCTTTTAAAAATTTGATGTTGTTGGTTGTGATT
>JBBYHO010264614.1:44031-55475 GCA_038382025.1 Adansonia gregorii | reverse complement strand
TGAATGGCCTTCCTAGTTAAAATGCATCAGATTAGGACAATACTTGAACCATGAAAAAGAAAAATGAGATGAAAATGTGAGTTCATTAAGGCAAGATGTTGTAACTAGATGGAAAAAATGAATGATTTTTCTTGGGGCATGGGAGTATCAAATAGAATTTCAATTTTTACACTATGCACAACCTATGCTTCATCTGATATTTCATAGTTGCATTATTTTACAATCATATGCACCATTTAGGTGATATTGGTAGCTGCATCATTTCTCATGCATGTATATTTTCATTAATTCTTGCTTTTGCATTATCTTGTAAGAATTTACATTGTTCTTAATAGTAGCAATCTATGCATTTTTTGCCATTTAATTTTTTCAAACAATGTTTTCATCTTTGGAATCATTGCATATTAAAGTAATTACAATTGTATTAATCATAAAATAATTTTGCAATTTTTAAAGCTTTGATGGTGATATTTGAAGCATTCCAAAAAGTATTCAAAACTTCATAGTGATATTTGAAGCATTTGAAAGAGTTTTAAAGCTTCGATGGTGATATTTGAATCATTTAAAAGGGTTTATAAAGCTTCAAAAGTTATATTTGAAGCATTCAAAAGAGATCAAAACTTGGATGATATCTGAAGCATAAAAGAATTTTTAAAGCTTTGATGGTGATATTCAAAGTATTCAAAAGAACTTTAAAAGCTTCAATGGTGATATGCAAAACATTTAAAAGTCTTAAAGCATTTTAGAGATTTTATTTTAAACGAAGTCTTCGATGGTGAAATCTGAAGCATTTTAAAATTTTTTTAGAGATTATCTTTCATGGTGAAATCTGAAGACCGTAAAAAGAAAAGAAATTGACAACAATAAGGCTCAAATTGATGAGGCCTTGCCAACATAGAAGAATATTAACCTTCATGTTATATGAAATATATGTCTTCTTCATCTAATCCTGTAGAAGGTAGGTTGAGTAGGATTTAAGCCCATTACATTTGATCCCATGTAGGGTAGGTAAAGTCTTAAGTAAGATACCCTCCTCATTTGATCCTTTGTAAGGTAGGTAGGATTTTTAAGTTCGATGGCCTCCTCATGCGATCTTGTGGTAGGTAGGTGAAAACAATTTTAAAAAAAATGGCCTTTCCATGCAATCTCGTGTAGGGTAAAAAGACTCACCTCTTCACATGCAAGGTAGGTGAAGAAGGCTTTAAAAAATGGCCTTTTCATGTAATCCCATGTAGGATAAGTGAAGAAGACTCATCTTTTTGCACAATCCTGTGTAAGGTAGATGAAAAAGGTTTTAAGAAAATGGCCATTTCATGTGATCCCATGTAGGGTAGATAAAAAAGGCTGACCTTTTCATGTAAGCATATGTCAAGTAGGTAAATAAGGTTTCAAGAAGATGTCCTCTTTATATGATCTTGTTGTAAGGTAGATGCAGTAGGACTTAAGGCAATTTCATTCTGTTAAATGGAAAATCGAGGGGGCTTTCCTTGGTTTTTTCTAATGTAGCTGGTTTATGTATATATGTAAAAAAAATTTACGAAAAACTTATACGGCCCAAACAAAATCATGTTTATTTTAGTCCTTGTCTTGTTCTTGATTCTCAACAATGGCCAAAGAAGGGCAACTATTGACACTTAATTTTGTCCTAACCTTTTTCCAAATTATTTAAAAAATTTAAGACCAAGAACTAAGCGGTCGCCTGATGAGGGTAGTATTTTTTTTAGGAGGACAAGATATTTTTAAAACATTTTTAGTCTTGTTTAATTGGCCACAGATGCATGTAATAGAAAAAGCCATTGCAAGGGTCGATCTTAGATAAAGAGACAAATATCAAGGTAAAATAATTAGCTTTTAACTTTATTTTTTAAACATTTTAAAATTTATTTTTGCAAGTGTTATCACGGCCAAATTTCTTATTTTTAGAAATTTTTTGGGATCTTTTTGTAAAATTTAAAAAGTTGATCATCTTATGTGATCACTAATACCTGTGCAGTATTTATGTCGATATGCACTCAAATAAATCAAAAAAATTCAAAAAGAAATTCATATTAGCATTTTATATCAGAAGGTGTCAAGTTGTTAAATTTATTTATTAAATTTAAATTTTTCATAATACTGCAAGTGTCATGGTCATGAAATTTTTTTGATAAAAATTGTTCTAGATTTCACATTTTTTTTCTTTATTATTTTCATAAGTTAATATTTTGACTAATGTGATAAATTTAATTCATTTTATATAATTTGAACATATTTTTTGAATTTTCCCATTTCTAAGTTTTAGAGTTTTAATCTATAAATTTTTTCGATTAGATTTTTTTAAGTTTATAATTTTTTTAAAATTCATCAAATATTTTTGTTAAATTCATATCAAATTAGTTTTCAAAAATTCAATATTTTATGAGTTTTGCATTTTTTTAGATAAGAGTTTTATTTCATAATGGCATTTGCTTGTAAATTTTTGCAAATTTGAAATTTTTAATTGCCTTTTTCTCGCAAATAAAATTTTTTAAAAATTCATTTTGGAATTTTTTATGGTAATTTCACTTTTAATTGACCAAATTTTTTCCATTTCATGGGCTTTAAAAACCAACTAATTTTTCTAATGGGCTTGATAATCCCATTAATTTTTTAGAAAACTTAAAGAGCCCAATTTTGTTTTCTAACAAGCCCAAGAACCTTATTTTGATTAATTTTTTAATTAAATTTGTTATGTAAAACTTTATTCTTTGAATACATAGTTTTTAGTTTGTTACAATTTAGTCTCTACAATTTGTTTTTATTCAAATTAAATTTTTTTCTCTTTTATGTCTCTAGATGATAATGTTATGCATTATGGCACATGTAAAATGACAAAAATAATTAATTAAAATCTTATCAAATTAAAAAAATCTAAAAAGTAATAATGAAAAAAAATAAAAACATTAAGGTTTTAAGGCAAACATAAAAAAGGGGGCAAACCTTTCATAAAAAGTCAACTATTCATAGCCAAAAACATTAAAAAACTAAAAATTTCTTAAGTTGTTCAAGCTTTTAAGGTAAATTTGCTGGGAAAACTCTTGAGTTTTTTTCATTTTTATTATATTTCTTCATTTTTGTGAGCTTGATCATCATTTCTGCTTATAGATTTTGATTCATGCTGAAAGGCCAAGTGTTGAAAACTATAAACAATTTTATGTAATTAGTTATTTTTGTTGTATATTTGTTAAAAACTATATTTTTATTGGATTTTTATGCTATTGATATGCTGATAATTTTGTCATATATATGTTCTTAATCATATTAGTTTCTTTATATTTTCATTTAATTACTAAATAAAGTATGCTTATATGTTGGTTTGTATGATTTTTGATATGTTGGTGTTGATTTGAGCTTAGTAGGAATTTGGATATATATATATGTTGTAAAATAAATTTTTCTTGATGATATAAAGCTTCACCGAATGGTGTGTACATTTGGATTCAATTTATTTCTTGATTTTTCTTGATATTAGGACTACTTTATACAGTTTGAAAATTTAGGGGGCTAAAAAGTAGTTTTTGCAAAATTTTGAAGGCCTTGGAAAAGTATTTCCATGCTTAGCCAAACCTAACGTGCATGATTGTGTCATATGTTAATTTTTTTGGACTATTTTGTAATTGTAAAAGATTTGGGACTAAATTGCAAAAATTGTAAAATTTTTTGTGGTAATCCTACCTTGGCAAAATCATATAGAGATCTTTGGAAGTGTTTCATGCTTATTCTATTATGTACAAGTATGTTTCCTGCATTTTTTATTATTTTAGGGTTATTTTGTAAATTTAAAAAATTTTAGGATAAATTTGCAAAAATAAAAAATTGTTCCAAGGCCATAAGTGCTTGGTCAAATGCTTATTGTGATTCTTGGTATGATTTCCTTGATTTTGTTAATATGTTTTATATTATTTTGTGATGTGTATTTCATGTAGGGACTAAATTACAAAGTTTGCAAAGTTTAAAGTCTATTAAGAGAACCTTAACCTTAAGGTCAAATTTTTTTTTCCTATATAAAATTTCCAATTTAGGAATTATCTAGCATTCCTCTTGTCTTTTGTAAAGGTGAAAAAGTATTTTCGGTGGGGCTATGGAATGTAATTTTGAAAAGTTTAGAGACTTATTAGAAGTTTTTGCATTTTAGGTCATTTTTATGTCAAAGTTATCCATAGAGGGTATGATTATCATTCCACACCATTATCAAGTCCTCTAAGTTACCTAGATACTCTTATGTCAAAGGTACAACTTAAGGGTAATTTGGTAATTTTTCCTAAAATTAATTCCTATGTGAACATCGAGATACTTGTATGTCGAAGGTATATAATAGGAATAGGATCGCTTATTTATGATGTCATCAAGTCCTTTAGTGTTGTCAGGATACTTTTATGTTGAAAGTACACCTAAGGGTATTTTAGTAATTTAAATTAGAACTAGGTCCAATGTGATCGCATTATATGTTTACGTCGAAGGTGTACAGTAGGAATAGGTTTATTTATTTATGAAGTTATAAAATCATTTAGGGTGCCAAGATAATTATATCTTGAAGGTACATCTTCGGGACATTGCATTAGTTTATTTTAGAACTGAGTCGTTTAGGGTCACTAGGATACTTTTACATCGAAGGTGTACTTTAGAGGGCATGTTTGATCGATCAAATTTGGATCCTTAGAGTCAAGCTTAGTACATTTCCTTTAAACCAATTTTTAAGGTATTGTTTATTATTACTTAAATAAAATTGAAAATTTGAAATTAAGGCAATGTCTCCGATGTTAAAATAGTATGTTGTATTGCTCACAGCATATGAGAGGTTCCATAGATTATTTTGATAATAGGATATCTTGTAAAAAAATAAAAATTAGGATTTTAGAATTTTGATAAATTAAAACATTTTGTATTCCTCCTACTTTCCATAAGGGTATAAAAGATATTTTGAATTCTTAAGACCTTTTGCATTTCACTAACTCTCTAGTGGGTGCGAAAGAGAATAAAAGCTTTTGTACTCCTTCAAACTTATGGTGGGGTACAAAAATATTTTAAATTTTCAACAATGTTAAAAGCTTGATTTTCTCATTCGGAATAATAAATTTGTTTAATAAAATTTTATTTTTATAAATAGAAATTATAATTAAATATTGAATATTGAAATCAAATAACAATCAAAATTTATATTAACACATGATTAATATGTACCTATTTTTGGGCATCATGAGAAGGCCAATCATTACTTATGGTAGTAATCGACTCCCAGACCCTTTCATGCAATCACTAGTATTCTTACACATCTCGAAGTTTTTTTATGGGTTTCATAACTCAAAAACTATGAACTTTGATAGGTGACCAATCTCACCCAATGAAAATAGACTTGTAGGACCTCCATGAAAAATAAATAGTCATTTTATAATGATTATTTAGGGTTAAGTTGAGTGAAAGATTCATCTTAATAACTCAATTCCCATACTCAAAAAAATAAAAAAAATAATAATGACGTGGGCCCTTAAAATTAAAAAAATGATGATACAAAGATTTATATAGGAATGTGGGAAATGCTTGCCTTTTAAGTTAGGCTGTTCAAGATTCGTATCCGAGCTCTGTTGCAATTGCTTGGTGACTCTAATAGGCAAGTTAGAGACTTAGGCATACAATTCTATTATGTTAAATAAATTTTGATTAATTCAGCTTCAATCTGTATTTAATTATAATTCTCAGTATTTTAAAAATTAAGACATTTATTTTATGGAACTTTTTATATATTTTTTTTAACTTTATCGTTTTCTTTGTAGCATTATTTCTAGAGGAAATTTAGGCAAGGGTTTTATTACTTTTTAAAAAAAGAGTCAAGTCATAAAAATTTGTTCCCCCATACGCACAGTGCACATGCATACGCATTAGATTCTCTTCTAGGTATATGGAGGGAGCATAGGTAACCCAATATTTTAGGAATGGGTGAAGCAGCTTTGCTTTCTGAGGTGTTAGCCTTTGTTTGGACCAATATAAAGCTAGCTAGGTGTATATTCCTATGCCTACCAGAGGTCTTAGCCTCGTTATGGGCACGAAAGATACTCCCACTCAAATTGAACCCTTTTTAAATAAACCCATGTGGGTAATGATTAGGATACCTCGTCAGTACTTTTCTAACTCAAAGAGCAATTTGAAAACCTATTTAGATGTCTAACCAAAACTTCATGTAACAAACTATAGGGGTTTCACTAGTTAGAGCCATACTCGATTCTAGAAAGTACCAAATTTGGTGCACACGAGGAACATTTCTTACCCTTTTCTTTTTATTCTATGTTCTAAGCATGCAAATAATGTGACAATAATAGAACATTATCGTTAATAGTAAGAACTTTGCTTTATCTTAGAAGATGCCATCATTGTTTTAATTTATATTAGCGAGGATGAATGAACATTATCGCTTAAAATGTTATAATTTTTTTTTTGCTTGGTAACTCACATGGCCTTAACTACATGATGTAGACATATAAGTTAGGCAATGATGTTCATATATCATCATAGGTGACAAGTGCTTTTTATTTGCCCTAATAGACATCATAATGCCCTAAAAGGTCCACTTGGGGTAAAATTTTTCTTGCATTTTTTGTTTCTTTTTTTGATGTATATTATTTTACCATAATAAATACATAGGGCAATGATCAACAGATATTGTTTCTCTTATAATAACATTAATTAGTTTTCCTTAAAGTATCATAATGCCTTTATTTTATTTTGGGGTTGTTTCTTTAATGATAGACCCTTTGTATATACTTGTTCAACGTACTTTAATTTGATATTACATTAATTCGATCCTTGCATCTATTTGTGCATGTGCATTCATACATGAATTTCGTAAAGGGGTAAAATGAAGGTTCACTTAGATTTATGCGTTCTCTAAAGGAATTTATTTTTTTAAACTAAAAGTGTTAGGATAATCAAACATCAGTGACTATAGCAAATGAATTCTTGGTAGGCTTAATGGGCTCATGAAGCACAAAAGTTTCAAGCTTAAGTGGTAGAAAAAGGTTGAACTCGAGAGTAATAAAAAAATACTAGCTCCTTAAAAAGAGGCTCAAAGCAGTAGAACGAGTTAATGACATTGGTGTGTAAATTTGAAAGACTTGAGCTTGGTACCATATCTAATTTTCCCTTTTTAGTTTAAAATACCAAATGTTGAAAAGTTTAGTGGCACCATGTCTCTGTTGGCCCACATTAAAATTTATATTGGAAAGATGACTAGGCACACGCATAATAACGAGCATCTCATTCATTATTTTCAAGAAAGCTTGTCAGATTTAGCGTTAAGATGGTACAATAATTTAATAGGAGTCAAGTACAATGTTGGAAGGACTTGGCTAATGCTTTCTTCAGTAGTATAATCATATGTCAAATTAGGCAAATGACCAATTGTTTCTTCAAAATATGGAGAAAAAATCAACAAAAATGCTTGCACAATACACCTAGAGATAGAATGACGTAGTGGCCTAAGTATAACCACCTTTGTTGGAAAAAGACAAGGTGTTTCTATTTCTAAATACCTTACCAAATCCATTATTTGATGAAGTTATGGGGAGGGCCAGAAGAAGTTTTATTGATATAGTGGCATATGGTGAAATGATTAAGAATGCCATCAAAAATAGAAAAATACAAATTAATGATGTGCCAATAGTGAAGAAAAGAAAAACATCTAAAAAGGAAGAAGAAATTTAAGCTATCTTCCCTATAAATCAATCACCTATGGATCCTAGTCAAAATTGCTATCACCCTTACAAGCCTTGTTATCTTGTCATAAATAGTGCATCTAGTGCATCCCAAGATCCTTCCTAATGAATACTTATAGTTGCACCAACTTTTACATTTATCTTGATTTGAGCTTTTATTTGAGCTTATCAAGAATCATCTCTTGACATTTATCCAAATTAAGCCTCTGAAACCTTCATATCCTGATTGGTATGACATCAACCAATGTTGTGATTATCATTCTTGCAATCTTGGTCATTCTACAGAGGATTGCCTTACTCTTCAAAACAAAGTTTAAGATCTCATCAAGGCTAGAAAGTTGAGCTTCAAAGAAAGGAAAGCCAAATGTCATTGAAAGGTATACTAATAGGAGGTAAGCATTAAAAGTAGCTAAGTTTAAAAAGAGAAGATTTATGCCATAATGATTACTATAACCCTTATTTTAAAAAACCTTTCGCTCTTAATCAATATTATTTTGTGAAGCATGCATATTGTATGTTTTAAAAAGATAAGAATGTTTCAAAAAAGCAAATTTTTCATAAGTATAGTGATGAAAAACCTTAAGATCACTAATGAGCAATGTTAAAAAAAGCTTGTACCCTTGCATTATTCTCGCTATAAATAAAACCATGACCATTTGAAAGACTCTAAATTTTAGGAAAGTAACTTTAAAAGACCAAAACCATGATTCCTTAGGCAAGGAGCGATAGAATAAAGTTTCCAATAATTTATGAGTTTCCTTGAGGATCAAACAAATGAAATGCCCAGCAGGGAGCTTATTCGGCAATTAAATGTGTGTCAAGATTATGCCTAAAATCCCTATTTCTTTTTTAATTTTTTTAAAACATAAAATTTTGTGGCCATTCCTTAGAAATCGCTTATTTCTTATGTTTTGATGCAATATAATGAAACAAAATTACCCCATGTTCCTAACAAAACCTTTTTAAGTTTTTTTTTTCAGTCATTTTAAATATAGCATGACACCTATTACTGTAGATTTTGAAGAATCGAGCATAGAATTTTTCTTACAAACGTGAATCTTTGCATTACTTGATTTCCTATTGATGATAAGCTAAAAGGGAACATGTATATGAATTTAAACAAAAAAAAGAAAAAATGAAAAATTAGTGCAACAACATATTGTTCAGACTCAAAATGATTTCAAAAAGAGAAAACTTTCTTTTTTCTAGCAAAGAACTTTATAATTTAAATGGCTTTACTTAAAATGATAGATGGCCATTTTTTTTATCATTTTATAAAAGCAACAATTATTCCTTTCGCAGTGGGCCTGATGATTTATTCTTTCATTAAACCTTAATGAAAGATCATTTTTCACTTTAGGGGCAAGTGAAGAAAATGCTTTACAGTCATAAAAGACTTAATCCTATTCTAAAGTTGTGAGAAGAATAAGTCAATTTTCACAATGTAGAGTCAACGATCAATTCAAGGTTTAAATCTCAAGTTCATTCAAAATAAAGAATGAAGAAAATAAAAGAAAGAAAGAAGTAAAAAAAGTAAAAAAATGAAAAACAAAAAAAATGAAGAAATAAAAAGGTCTTTTGGTTTGAAAGACATGCCACAAAGAGATTCTGCTAAAGAAAAATGATCTTTGATTCAATTACCCTAAAACATGTGATTTGGGCCTATTTTTTTCTAAACCGTAAACCATGGCCTATGTTGTGTACCTACAAAATCATTAAAAATGAGAAAAAAATGAAGTTCGAGGGTGAAAAACCAAAAAAAGGCAGTCTAGAGTAAAACAAGGAAAAACCATTAGTATCACCTAAGGAAATTATTGAAATTTTGTAGGGAAAAAGCTTTTTCTAAAGAAATTTAGCTATGTTAAAAAATCTATAACTACCTTAAGTAACCATCTCTCAGTTTCATCCTCTTTCTAATTTGTCATTTGGTCCTATACCCAATTTGCCCTTTCATGCCTAAACCTTTCACAACTAATCCTGGTACTAGTCGATTTGGTAATAGTTAGGAGACTTAAGGAATATCCAATTTATCTAATTTTCAAAGAAATTCATATTTCATATAACCTGATCCAATTCGTGCCTAGGAAAATAAAGCAAGTATCCTATTCACTTTGAAATTTTTGGGCCAACCCATTAGTATTCAAATTGAACATCACTGGTTTTAACCTAGAGGCTTTGAACAAAATACATTTTTTTTCAATAAGATAAACATTTAAAAAAAACTTTAAAAAATCATGAAAAGAGCAAGGGGCCTTCATGGTTAAAGGGTATCAAACTGGGATAATACTTAACCCACGAAAAAGGAAAAAATGGATAAAAATGTCCATTTATTAGGGCAAGATGTTGTAAACAGATTGAAAAAGAGAGTAATCTTTCTTAGGGCTTGAGAGGGTCAAATAGAGTTTTAATTTCTACATTATCCATAGCATATGATTTATCTGATATTTCATATTTGCATCATTTTATGATCATCTGCACTATTTAGGTGATAGTCGTATTTACATAATTTCTCATGCATGGACCTTTTTATTGATACTTGCATTTGCATTATTCCACAAGCATTTATATCATTCCCAACAATAGCAATCTGTGCATTTTCATCATTTGATTTCTTCAAATGATGTTATCATCTTTGGAACCATTTCATATTTAAATAATTGCAATTGCATTAATCATTGAATAATTATGTATTTTTTAAATCTTTGAACGTAAAATTCGAAGCATTCCAAAAACTTTTCAAAGTTTGGATGGTGATACTCGAAGCATTCAAAATAATTTGTAAATCCTTGATGGTAATATTTAAAGCATTCAAAAGTTTTCAAAGCTTCAATAATGATATTCAAAGCATTCAAAAGAGTTTTCAAGGCTTCGATAATGATGTTTAAAGCATTCAAAAGAGTTTTCAAGGCTTCAGTGGTTATATTTAAAGCATTCAAAAAAGTTTTCAATGCTTAGATAGTGATATTTGAAGCATTCAAAGGAATTTTCAAAACTTCAATGGTGATACTCTAAGCATTCAAAAGAGTTTTCAAAGGTTTGATAGTGATATTTGAAGCATTGAAAAGAATTTTCAAAGCTTCAATAGTGATATTTGAAGCATTCAAAAGAATTTTCAAAGCTTCAATAGTGATATGCAAAACATTTAAAAGTTTTTAAAGCATTTCAAAAATTTTATTTTAAACCAAGCCTAAATAGGTTAAATTTGAAGCATTTTGAAAATTTTTTAGGGATTATCTTTGATTGTGAAATTCAAAGACTTTAAAAAGAAAAGAAATTGATAAGAATAAGGCTTAGATTGATGAGACCTTGCCAACATATATGTATATTGACCTTCATGATATATGAAATCTATGTCTTCTTCTTTTATCCTGCAGAAGGTGGGTGAAGTAAGATTTAAGCCCTTTTTGTTTGATCTCATGTAAGGTAAGTGAAAATTTTAGTAAGATACCCTTCTCATTTGATGTTGTATAGGATAGGCAGGGTTTTTCAATTAGATGGCCTTCTTATGCAATCCTGTATTAGGAAAAAGAAGAAAGCTTACCTCTTTACACAATCTTCTATAAGGTCGGTGAAGAAGGTTTTAAGAAAAAAGGCCTTTTCATGCGATCCCCTTTAGGGTGGGTGAAGAAGGCTTACCTCTTCTCACTATCCTGTGTAAGGAAGGTGAAGAAGGTTTTAAGAAAAATGGTTTCTTCATGTGATCCTATGCAAGATAGGTGA
>JBBYHO010264614.1:13521-43931 GCA_038382025.1 Adansonia gregorii | reverse complement strand
CACTATCCTGTGTAAGGAAGGTGAAGAAGGTTTTAAGAAAAATGGTTTCTTCATGTGATCCTATGCAAGATAGGTGAAGAAGCCTCACCTCTTTACATGATCCTATATAGGGTAAGTGAAGAAGGTTTTAAGAAAATGGCCTTATTCATATGATCCCATGATAGGTAAAAAAATCTAACCTTTTCATGTTATGTAAGGTAAGCGAAGAGGATTTCAAAAAGATGTCCTCTTCTTACGATCTTATTGTAAAGTAGATGAAGTAGGATTCAAGGCAATTTCATTTGATTAAGTGGAAGGATCAAAGGAGTTTTCTTAGGTTCTCTCCAATGTAGTTGGTGTTTATATATATGTAAAAAAATCTTTTTTGTAAAAAGGCTTATATGGCCCAAACAAAATCATGTCTCTTTTAGTCTTTGCCCCATTCTTGATTCTTAGCGATGGCCAAAGAGAGGCAACTATTGACACCTAATTTTGTTCGTGCCCTTTTTCTAATAGTCCAAAAACATCCAAGACCAAAAACTTAGTGGCCACCCAAAAATAGTAGGCTTCCTTAAGGAAAAGGAGGAGATATTTTTAAAACATTTTTAGTCAAGTTTAATTGGTCATGGTTGCACGTGATAGAAAAAGTGCCATTTCGAGCACTGACCTTGAATAAAAAGACAAATATCAAGGTAAAATAATTAGCTTTTAACTTTATTCTTTTGAAATTTTGAAATTTATTTTTGCGAATGTTATCATGGTCAAATTTACCATTTTTAGGAATTTTTTTAGATTTTTTGAAAATTTTGAAAAGTTTACTGTCATTTTACGATAGCTATATGGTATTTATATCGATATGCACTCTAAAAAATAAAAAATATTGAAGAAAAAATATATATTGGCATTTTATACCATAAGATGTGAACTTGTCAAATTTATTTATTAAATTTGAATTTTTCATAATATCGCACGAGTCATGCTTGAGAAATTTTTTGATAAAAATTGTTTCATATTTCATATTTTCATCTTTATTATTTTCATAAATTAATTTTTTACTATTGCATTGAATTTAATTTATTTTTATATAATTTGAACATATTTTTGGAATTTTTTTGTTTCTAAGTTTACTCTGTAAAATTTTTAGAAGGATTTTTCTAAGTTTATAATTTTTTAAATTCTCCACCGTCATTAAATTCATATTAAATCAATTTTGGAAAATTCATTTATTTTATGAGTTTTCATTTTTTTCATATAACAATTTTCTTTTATATTCGTTTTTGGTCATAAGTTTTTTTCGAGTTTAGAATTTTTAGTTATTTTTTTCATGCATATCAAATTTCTTAAAAATTCTTTTTGGAATTTTTATAAGTTAGTTTCATTTTTAGTTACCCAATTTTTTTTTCCATTCCATAGGCTTTAAAACTTGCTAATTTTTCTAGTAGGCCCGATAAGCCCATTAATTTTTTGAAAATCTTAAAGAGCCTATTTTTGTCTAACAAGCCCAAAAAGCTTATTTTGACTAATTTTTTAATTAAATTTGTTATGTAAAATTTTATTCCTTAAATACATAATTTTTAATTTATTCCAATTTAGTCCCCATAATTCATTTTTATTCAAATTAATTTTTTTCTCCTTCATGCATTTAGATTATGATGTCATGCATGACGACATATGCAAAATGACAAAAATAATTAATTAAAATCTTATCAAATTAAAAAAAATCTCAAAAGTTATAATTTTTAGAAAAAAAAAGGTAGAAAATTTAATAAAGTTTTAGCCAAGGCATTTTTTTAAAGCCTTGGCTGATCCTCCCTCAATATAAAAAAAGGGGAGAGCTTTAACAAAAAAACGGTAGCCATCCATAGCCAAAAACACTAAAAAAAATTTTAAAAATTCCTAAGTTTTTCAAGCCTTTAAAGTAAATTTACTTGGAAAACTTTGGATTTTTTTTTTCATTTTTATTATAGTTCATCCTTTTT
The DNA here is from genome assembly GCA_038382025.1 of Adansonia gregorii. NCBI lineage: Eukaryota > Viridiplantae > Streptophyta > Magnoliopsida > Malvales > Malvaceae > Adansonia > Adansonia gregorii. The sequence goes on along the minus strand of JBBYHO010264614.1, from coordinate 41,973 downwards.
GTGAGCTGAATGATGATTTGTGCTCAAGGATTTTGATCTATATTGAAAGGCCAAATGTTGAAAGCTATGAACAATTTTATATTTCTTGTGATTTTTGTTCTATTTTTGTTAAAAACCTAATTTTTGTTGGATTTTTATGTTGTTGATATGTTAAATATTTTATCTTGTATATATGTTTATTAATCATGTTATTTTCTTTGATATTTTCAACTAATTACTTAATAAAGTATGCTTATATGTTGGTTTTTATGATTTTTGATATGTTGATGTTAATTTCTATGTTGAAAAATAAATTTTTCTTGGTGATATTAAGCTTTCCGAATGGTTTATAGCTTTGCTTTCAATTTATTTCCTAATTTTTCTTGATATTTAGGACATTTTGTAAAGTCTAAAATTTTAAGGGGCTAAAAAAGTAATGTTCCAAGTTTTTATGGCCATGGAAGGGTACTTCCATGCTTGGTTGAATCCAACGTGTGAGATTTTAGATGTTTTAATTTTTTTAGTCTATTTTGTAATTCTAAAAAAGTAAGGATTAAATTACAAATTTTTTATGGTTATCCTAGCTTGGCCAACTCATATAGATGCTTCTAGAATTATTTTAGGGTTATTCTATAATTTTAAAAAGTTTTAGGGCTAATTTGCAAAAATCAAAAATAATTGTTTCAAAGTCATAGATGCTTGGTTGAATGCTTATTGTAATATGTTGTACATTATTTTATGATGTAAGTTCACAAGTTTAGAGTCCATCAACCAAACCTTGTGTTTAAGGCCAAAATCATTTTTTACCATGTAAACTTTCCAATTTACGAATAGTTCTAACATTCCTTTAGTCTTCCAGAGTGGTGTAGAAATATTAAAATCTTTCATATTCCTCTAGTTTTTTGATGGGGTACAAAATATAATTTTAAAAAGTTTAGGGACCTATTAGCAATTTTTGAATTTTATGTCATTTTTTATGTCCAAGTTATCCATGAAGATATAATTATTATTTCATACCACTATCAAGTTTTCTAAGTTACCAAGATACTTTTATGTTGAAGGTATACCTTAGAGGTATTTTCTTAATTTTTCTTAGAATTGATTCTTATTTGATCGCCAAGATATTTATAGGTAAAAGGTGTACAGTAGAAATAGGTTATTTTGTTTATGATGTCAGTAAGCCATTGAGGGTTATTGGGATACTTCAATATCGAAGGTACACCTTAGAGGTATTTTAGTGATTTAAATTAAAACCAAGTCCTATATGATCACCAAAATACTTTTACATCAAAGGTGTACAATAGGAATTGGTTCATTTGCTTGTGAAGTTACAAAATATTTTAGGGTATCAGGATACTTATATGTCAACTATACACTTTAGGGACATTGCATTAGTTCATTTTAGAACCAAGCCCTTTATGGTTATTAGGATGCTTTTATGACGAGTGTGTACTTTAGAGGACATGTTGGTCAAATCGACCAAATTTGGATCCTTTGAGTCAAGTTTAGTATATTTCATCTAAACCAAATCTTAAGGTATTTTTTATTAGTACTTAAATAAAATTGGATATTTGAAATTAAGGCAATGTCTTCGACGTTAAAATAGTTTATGGTATTTCTCCCAACATATGAGAAAGATTCTATAAATTATTTCTATAATGAGATATCCTTTTAAAAAATGAAAATCAAGATTTTTTGAATTTTGAAAAAAATCAAACCTTTTGTATTCCTTTAGCTCCCCAGTGGGTACTTTTATTTCTTAAAACCTTTCATATTCCACTGGCTCTCCGATGGAGTAAGAAAGAGAATGAGAAAACCTTTATGTATTTCTCTAGACCTCTAGTGGAGGAAAAAAAATATTTTGATTTATCAAAAATATTAAAAACTTGATTTTTTAATTTGGAATAATAAATTTGTTTCATAAAATTTTATTTTTATAAATGGGAATTATAATTAGATACTAAATGTTGAAATCAAATAAAAATTAAAATTTATATTAACATATGATTAATAGGTAGCAATTTCGGGCATCATGAGAAGGTCAATCTTTCCTTGTGATTGTAACCAACTCTCCGACCCTTTCATATGATGTCTAGTATTCTTGCAGATCTTAGAGTTCTTTTTTGGTGGGTTTTGTAACCCCTAAATTATGAACCCTGATAGGTGACTAATCTGACTCCAAGAAAAATACATTGCTGTTTTGCAATGACTATTTAGAGTTAAGTTGAATGAGTGATTCATCTCGACAACTTACTCCCCAAACTCAAAAATGAGCAAAAAAATAATAATGATATCCGCCCCTAAAAAGAAAAGATAATGGTACAAAAATTTATATAGGAAAGCCGTCTTTTAAGCCAGGTTGGTCAGGATTCATATGGGGGCAATGTTGCTACATTGACACTCTATCATCTTTAATCCAAAACTAAGGATATGTGGGGTATAGGATCACTATCTAGGTTTTTTAATCTAAGAATTCAAACTTTACCTCTTTATTAAAAAAAATTTGGAATCGTTTCCAAAATTGTGTTTTATCCTAGCGTATTAATTTTAGTCTTTTCATCGTAGGAACATGAGGTAACATGAAGCACACCCTAGAAAAAATAGTGTCTATTGGTCTTTGCCTTTTTCCAAAGACTTAACATAGCCAAAGAAAGGTAGCTCTAGACATACTATTTTGTCCAAGCCAATTTTTGTCATCCCAAGACATAATCAAAAGGTAATAAAATTCAAAAAGTAAAAATAAAAATAGGGATAACTGCCAGGTGCCATGTCACCAAGCGAAAAATGTTTTTAAGAATGCTCAAAATACCTAGGGGTCATATTAAAGAAAAATGTAAAAGGAAGTATCAAAAGTCATTATTTAAGGTGTCGCTAAGGTTGCACAGATAAGCACATCTTAGTTATCCATCATTCTTTGCTAAATTAAGGTGTTCGGGGCGCTAAACGTATGAAAAATTCACATTTCAATAATATATCGATACATGGCCTTTGGTATCAATACAAAGCTTCAATGTCACCAAAAATTCAAAATTTCACATGTTGTATTAATATAAAAGGGTTGTGTAACGATACAAGTGCTTCTGTATCGATACATAGACACTTTGTATTGATAAACGGGCTTCACAATAGTTTAAAAATCTATTTTGGCCAATCAGTATCGATAAAAACAGCGATGGTATCAATACAACCTTCAAAAATTGATACTAGCTTCATTTTATATAAGCCTGGAGCAACAATTTCCTCTAGGTATCGATACAATACATATTGTATCAATACTCAAAGGCTAAAATGCCCAATTCATGCCATTTTCACCCTCTTATACCATAACATTAAAACACTAATTGGACCATGTTTCTAGCACCAAAGATCATCCAAATTCATAGTAGGCCTCAATGTTAGACTTATGATTAGGCTTTAATAAATTTTTTAGGCCCAAATAGCCATGATGAAGGATATTTTCATGACTTAATTCAATTTGTTAGATGGTAATCTTGGACTTTCTCATTGCCCAGCTGCTAAAAGTGGTCTTAGTCCACTATTTTTGCTAAACCAGCTAATGGACTTAGTAGGCAGCTAAGCATAGTACCTTGTCCATATATAAGGTACATGCACCAAAACTTGAAATACCCTTGCTTTTTGCATGTGGTCTTCACTATTCACATGGTCATATAAAGCTAACTTTCTCAGTTTGGCAAAAATACATTTTTTTAGACACACATTTGAAACACTCTCCAAAAACTCTCCTCAGCCACCATCCCCTAAGAAAAAACCTTTCATTCTTATAGCTCCTTGTCGTAACGTACCCCAAGGTGCATCCTCATAGATCTATAGGTGTGTATGACTTAAAATATTTTTCTAACTTGGAAATGTTTTCTTGATCGAGACTTTTCTTTTGCGATGTGATGAGAACAAGAATGTATAGATTCTCGACTTGTGATACAGTGAAGGGGACCATAAGATAAATTGCTCATCTTATTGGTCTCGGATGACCATCATGACATGGCCAATGCATGGAGTTGCCACCAATCATTTACAATTAGGCATGATCGGATGCCTATTAAAACCTATGTTTTGAGTTATGAAACTCAAAATATCAATCCTGTGGTCTACATACTACAAAGATTCGTCGTTGGATTTGGGAATCGGTTACACATGATTTGGTATGAACCTTTTCACGACACCCAAAATCAGTACCTTACTAGCTATGTCTTATCTTGATTTTAATTCTTTCAATCTTAACTTGTCATTATTTCGATATAACCCCTTTTTAATGCATGAATTTTATAGAAATACAAAACCAGATTTTGATGAAAAGATTTAATCTCATATATGCCCCAGAGAGATGGGAAACATAGAGATTTTCAATAAAAATGACCTCTGGATTTTACTTTCTAAAATGGAATATTTGGGCACTAGAGAGATACGCATGCAGAATATTACTTTAGTTCATTTAAAATGATTGGAAAACATGAATACAAATAACTATCACAAGGAAATCATGTTAGTAATGCAATAAATGAAGTAACATAACATGGATCATTCAATGCAATGAGAAAGAAAAGGGATGGACTCTTGGAATTTATCTCGTAATTGGCACGATTATCTAAGAATAATCGAATCAATAATTTTCAAGATGCATCTGGGTTTTTTGATTAAACGAGGTTTGTTTGACATATCATGGAAGTCTGAAAATGAAAAAAATTTAATTATAGTTGAAAGACAGGGTTGGAGTGTCCCTTTAAAAAGATGAGGTTGAGTATCCCCATGGATGACAAATAATTTTGTCAAAGGAAGATATTTAAATCTTGATAATTTGAAAAACGAGGTTAGAGTATCCCCTCTGAAGGTTGGGGTTTGAGTATCCCCATGAATGACAAATCATTTTGACAAAGAAAAATTTTTCAATCTCGACAATTTTGAAATGCAGGGTTGGAGTATCCTCTCGGAAGGTTGGGGTTCGAGTATCCCAAAAGTAACACATTTGACACTCTTTAGAGAAGTCAAGTTGGAAAACTTAAATTGACAAAACTTTGTGATTTAAAATATGAGTGAGCATTTTGATGACTTTTGGCAAAAAAAATTATTGTGAACAAGGATGGTAAAGATGTAAAGTATGTTTGTGCCTCGATACGAGCTTATGGGAGGTCAAAGCATGTTCTTGAGGCTGATCGAGGTACTATGGTGACATTCAAATGTTTCGAGATGAAGCTCGGCAAAACAACTTAATTTTGATCATAACCAAACTCAAATTTATTCTAAATTGGTTTAGAGGCTTTAGAGGGTGGACAAGACACCATTATAAGCATAACTCGATGAAGGTCAATCTAACAGTGTTCCCAATATCCTAAAAATTCACTTTCTAGGGAAATAAATTTTCAAGTTTGAATTTATCATGCAACTGGCAGGGCATATTGCATGATAAGGGACAAGGTGTGTCAAAAGTTGAAAAATCACCTTGGACTCATTTAGTATCAAAAAATTGCAAGCGATACCTTTCTGAAAAGGGAATTTCATGAATCTTTTAGGAAAAATATTTGACAAATTTGGAAAAATCATTTAATGGGTCTGAATGGCCTAACTACAATACATGTTTGGATTCCAAAGGTTTTGGATAGTTTAGATTTGAAAAATCATAACTCTCTCATCCAAAATGACCCAAGGGTGAATAAGACATTGTTTTAAAGATAATCCCACACACTTTGAGTGGAAAATCTCAGAAAATTCATTAAAAATCATGTAGGATTTTAAAGTGATTTTTCAATTTGCAACAGTTGTGCTGCCAGTAAGGGACAAAGCAAAGTAGGGGATATTTCTTATTTTCTTTATGTTTACTGGTCCAAACTCGAGTCATTGACATTTAAATGTCATGACTAAAAGGAAAGAGTGGCATGAGCATCACGAACTCATTTGCATAGCCCTAGAGTAGTTTGGATTTATCATGCTACTAGCAGGGCATATAAGGGACAAGGTGTGTCAAATTTTGAAAAATCACCCTGGACTCATTTGGTACCAAAAAATTGCAAGTGATACCTTTCTGAAAAGGGAATTTCATGGATTTTTTAGGAAAAATGTTTGGCAAATTTGGAAAAATCATTTAGTGGGTCTGAATGGCCCAACCAGAATACATGTTTGGATTCTAAAAGTTCTAAATAGTTTAGAATTGAAAAATCATAACTCTCTCATCTAGAATGACCCAAGGGTGAATAAGACATTGTTTTAAAGATAATTCTACACACTTTGACAGGAACATATCAAAAAATTCATTTAAAGTCATTTAAGATTTTAAAGTGATTTTTCAATTTGTAATAGTTATGCTATCAGTAGGGGATATTTCTTATTTTCTTTATGTTTACAGGTCCAAACTTGAGTCATTAACATTCAAATGTCCATGACTCAAGGGAAATAGTGGCATAAGCATCTTAAACTCATTTGCATAGCCCTAGAGTAGTTTGGGATGATGAAATATCCTGTTAATCATACCACTCAAGGTTTTGACTCAAAAACAAGGCACAAACATTTTGGGAATGAGTGCAAGGCCATTTTTGTTGGAAAATCAAAAGATTTAAGATCGCTTAATCAAGATTCTAGATCTAGAAAACTTAATTTTCCCCAACATTTTTTTATGCTAACTTTAAGGAAAATGCTAAGTTCATGTTTGTCCTCATTGGTTGAGGTTAAAATGCTTGGCTTAGGGAGGTTTTGAAAATCAATTTTTGATAGCCATCAAACATGCATTTTGACAAGAGGAAGGCCACAAACATACAAAGGGATGGCATGTAACATGAATGGGGATGCTAACTTTTCCAATGATTTAGACAAAAAAAATGTTATGGATGCCAAAAATGACAATGATTCATGCAAGCTAATTTATAAATGTGCTTGAAATATGTTAGGATAATGATTCATAGATGGATTAAGGATAACAAGATGCATGGATATGGCATAAAATGCATGAGCAAGAGATATCAAACTAATAAGAATGAAATGAGGCATTTTGCACATTAAAAGGGCATTAAGGAATCCAAATCTTAAACTACCATAACCAAAAGCCATAATAATGCATGATAATCCTAAGAGGGTGATGGAAACATGGAGAGCTCACTAAAATGAGAAAGATGCTAAAAAACAAAAAATGCAAGTGACAAAGTAAGAAGTTATACCAACAAACTTTAACTTTTGGCCAAATAGTTAGAGCAGTAGAGATGGCTTGAATTTCCCTCTTTTTCTTGTTGTTAATAAGCAAGAAAAAGAGAAAAACAATGAGGTTTTAGTTCTGGTATGGATGAGGGTGATATTTAGAATGTGTAGAGGTTGAGAGTGAGTGTTTTTGGGTGCTGAGTGAAGAGCTACGAGAGTTGGTTTTCTTGGTGTAGGAATATGTTTTGGAAGCTAAAAATGAGCTCGAATCTAACCTTGTTTAGCTGAGATATAAGTAGTCTATTTATACTAGCATTTCAGAGCCAATTTAGAAGTGTTTTTGGTGATTTCTCAAGGGGGACAAAATGGTGTCAGCTTGATGGCTATAGAGTGGCTGTAGGGAGCATCTTGTTGCCAATGTGATGGACATAGGGTGGCTAGTTTAAATGCTAAAATGATTTTTCAGCAAATAAGGTGGTTGATGGTGATCTTAGTCAACAAACTAGGGGAGAGTAGGGTGATCATGTGACATTAACCTTTTTTATCTAATTTAAACTTCAAAAAAATATTTTGATTAATTCTAAAGTCCAAATTCATAATTTGATATCGGTTTTGATCTTTTTTGTATGCAAAGAAATAAGTTAAAATTAAGTTTTTGATCAATGGTGAATGAGTCAAAAATGCTCAAACCATGGAAAACGAGCCCAATTGCTAAAAAAATTAGCCTAGACAAAATAAAGTGTCTATAGCTGCCTCTCTTTGATCGTTGCTAAAAATTAAGAATAGGGCAAAGATAAATAGACACTATTTTGTCTAGGGTGGAATGATGCTCCCCAGAACACTAGGGTGTTAGGCTTTCTAAGGTTTAACCTTCTTAGGTAGCTACAGAGTAACGTGGATTTTTATATGGGTGTAACCATTTATACAGGTTTTGACGTAAACTTGGATACCATCAGCTTGTGCAGGCTTTGATTCAAGTGCCGCTAGCTTATGCGGGCTTTGACTTAAGACTTGGGTGCCACTAGCTTGTGTGGACTTTGACTCAGACTTAGGTGCTATCAGCTTATGTGGGCTTTGAAAAGGTGCCACTGACTTATGGGCTTTAAGGGTGCCATTGACTTGTGGGCTTTGAAAATATGCCATTGATTGCTGGGCTTTGAAAAGATGCCACTAACGGCTGGGCTTTAAAAATATGCCACTGATTGGTGGGCTTTGAAAAGATGTCAACTTACTTGTAGGCTTTAAAAAGGGTGCCACTGACTTATGGGCTTTGGAAAAGGTGCCACTGACTTATAGGCTCTGAAAGATGCCACTAACTTGTGGGCTTTGAAAAGGGTGTCACTGACTTATGGGCTTTGAAATGTGCCATTGACTTATGGGCTTTAAAGATGTGCTACTAACTTATGGCCTTTGAAAAAGTGCCACTGACTTATGGGCTTTAAAGAGATGCTACTGACTTATGGGTTTTGAAAAAGGTACCACTGACTTTTGGGCTTTGAAAAAGGTGCCACTGACTTATGGGCTTGATGTGGGTATGATTGCATCAAGTTGTTTGCAGACAAGTTTGTTGCCACTAGGTCGTATGGGCCTAAGAAGGTTTCTTGATAGGTGCCTCTTAAATAATGATTGGTTTGCGAAGCTTAAAGTTCTTACTAGAGACTCTTTAGAGGTTTGGTGAACCTGGCTTGAAGTAACATTGCAAAAATCATGATGTGTGATGGTAATGTGAATGTATGATATGGAATACTGTTATGATTGCATGATGTGAAATCTAATATGATAGATAGCTGTAGTTATTTTGGTACGTCATTTAGACTCTCATAGGGATGGCAATTCATCTTTGTTACAACTATGGATTGGAATTTTCTTAATCCCGTTGAGAATTGTAGGAGCTCTATTGGGAATACAATAAAAAAAATCTATTCTCAAGAATTTGGATTATTGTATTTCCTAATTCAGGAGGTTCAATCATTTTTCTAACAATTAAAAGGCATTATCAACAATTTAGAGACTATTTCCCTATTAAGTCGATGTCTCTAGTTTTAATAGGATTTAGGTAAAATGCATAGGTTGATTTTTGCTTAGCTTAAAATGATTTTTTCTTTAGAAGTGCTTGTGAAAGCAAGAAATTATTTGGTGTATGGTCATGTCGAATGGGTGTTTGGATGTGAAAAGTGCATGATCTTAACGACCATGGTATGAACAGAGTTCCTTGTGCTTTTCTCTTTATTTCAATGTAATATCGAGATGTCTTAAAGCATACTTTAGTTGGTTATCAAACATTATAAAGTAAGTGACAAGTGCAATAGGAATTGTACAGGGATTAAAAGAGACAAGGCAATATTTATTCATGACAACAAAGAGACATAACTCTGTATATCTTTTGACAAACAAGTGATAGAGTGGCCAGAATAATGACCTCTTGGGCAAAAGATGTGTCTAACAATCATGGCATGAATGTTCCTTAGGTGCTTTTCAGGATCTTTCTCAAACAATATATGTGACTAGTATGAACTAATCTTCAGAAGATCTCTAGGATTGCTTTGCATTGTCTTATAGGTACTCTCAGTTTATGCCCCATCAAAATTGATCTTCTTAAGTCGCCGTTGCACATTTCAACTGTAGTTGGGTTGGCTGCCCAGATGCCTTTTTTGAATTTTCATTTGGACCTTTTTTTGTTTTCTTTTGTTTTCTTTTATTTTTGTCTTTGTTTTTTGTTTTCTTTTTTTATTTTTTATTTTTGCTCTTGTTTTGTTTGTTTTTGTTTTCTCTTTTTTTTAAGGATGTCTTTTCAGATTTTTACCTTTTATGTGTAATATTTCTTGACAAAATTTGAGTTGACTGGGTTAGGCAAGACATTGTCATCCGTTTTTTATAAGATTAGGGCTTCTCTGCAGAAGGCTTGCTTCACGACATACGCTATCCAATTAGGGGTCTACTTACCCTGTGCATCTTTATGAATTGAGAGGATCTCCTATAATACCAATTTGCTTAGGTGAAATTGTCATGGGCACATCTTTTGGTCATGGGCTCGAATCAAGCATCTTTGATATAGTTGACCATGGTAGATGGCTTTCATGCATTTTTCCTCAATTACGTTGAGCTACTCATTTCTGTTCTTAACCCATTCAGCTTTTTCAAGTTTGGTTTCCATCAAGACTCTGAGAGAAGGGATCTCAACATTGATAGGCAATATAGCTTCCACCCATAAACAAGAAAAAATGGGGTAGCACCCGTGGAAGTGCAAACAGAGGTTCAATAGGGATGAAGTGCAAAAAATAGCTTCTTATGCCAGTCTTTGTAAGTTTCAGCCATTTTCTTAACTATTTTTTAATGTTTTTGTTGGTTGCCTCGACTACCCCATTCATCTTTGGGTGATAAAAGACAAAATTATGATGCTGGATCTTGAACTGTGAACAGACCGCTTGCATTATTTTATTATTTAAGTTGCTTACTTTATCTATGATGATTTGGTTTGGGAGGCCATATCTATAGATGATGTCTTGCTTTACAAACTTACAGATAGCCGATCTAGTGATATTAGCATATGTGGTAGCCTCTATCCATTTGGTGAAATAGTCGATTGCCATAAAGATAAAATGATGCCTATTTGAAGCTTTAGGGGAGATTGGCCTAATCAAGTCTATGCCCCACATGGATAAGGGCCATGGGGCTATCATGATGTAAAGTAGCATTGAAGGGATATTGATCTTATCCGCATAGATTTGACACTTATGGCATTTTCGGGCGCAATTGATGTAGTCTCTCTCAAGGGTCAGCCAATAATAACTCGCTCTCATGATTTGCTTGGTCATCTAATGTCCATTAGCATGTGTGCAATAAATCCTTTCATGAACTTTTTTTAGGATCTTTTTGGCTTCAAGAGTGTTAACGCATCTTAACAATACTTGATCATGAATTTTTTTGCATAAGATTTTTCTATCGAGAATAAATCCTATAGCTAGCCTTCTGATAGTCTTTTTATCAGTCTTAGTTGCATGTTTTGGATATTGCTGATCCTTGATGTAATGAGGTATGTCATAGTAACATAGTAGGCCATCCTTTTTTTTTTACACTATGACAATAAACTGAAGTTGTGTAGATGCTCATCTGGATGGGAGCAATATTTGACTCTTGGTTAACTTTAAACATAGATGATAAGGTAACTAAAGCATCAGTTATTTGGTTCTCTTTTCGAGGTAAGTGTCAAAAACTAATATCATTAAATTCTTTCTTGAGCTCTGCTATTAGCTTCTCATACTACATCAGCTTGGCATTGTGAGTTTGCCACTCTTCTTTCAATTGGTAGATGATTAAGGCCAAAGCACCGAACACTTGTAATATCTTGACATTCCTCTCAATGGCTGCTTGAAGCCCTATGACACAAGCTTTATATTCTGTGATTTTATTCATGTAGTTGAAATTTAGCCTTGCTATGAACGAATAATGACTCTCGTCAGGTGACATCAATATTGCCCAAATTCTATGTGCTAGAGCATTTGATGCACTATCAAAATATGTCTTCCAGGATTAATCTTGGTTGGAGGCATCTTTGTCTCTAGAAATGCACATTAGATCTTTATCTAGAAAGTCAAAATTTAAGGGTTCATAGTCATCGATCGCTCGACTTACCAAAAAGTCAGCTATCACACTGCCATTGATGGCCTTTTGACTGACATAGGCAATTTCGTATTCAGAAAGTAGGACTTGCCATCTAGCTATCCTTCCTGATAGTCCTTCGTATAGATACTTGATAGGATCAAGCCTTGCAATTAACTATGTAGTGTGATACAGCATGTACTGCCTGAGTTTCTTGTCTATCCACACTAAAGCATAGCATAACTCTCGACTACGGAGTAATTGCACTTGTATTTCATGAACTTTTTGCTTAAGTAGTAGATTACTTGTTCTTTCTTTCTTGACTCTCATGCTGCCCTAATACACAACCTATAGACTTGTCAAAGACTGCTAAGTAAAGGATTAAAGGTCGATTGGGCACCGATGATAACAACACTGGTGGGCTTGACAGATAATGTTTGACTTTATCAAAGGCTTCTTAACATGCCTCATTCTACTTTCTTGGATTTTGTTTGCGAAAAAGCCAAAAGAGGGGGTCGTATTTGTCAGTGAGCTGGGATATGAATCTAGCAATGTAGTTTAATCTCCCCAAAAAGCTTTTCACTTCCTTTTGGGTTTACGGTGGTGGCATATCTTGAATGGCTTTGACTTTGTCTAGGTCAACTTCAATCTCTTTTTCACTAACTATAAAGCCTCAAAGCTTACCTGAAGTGACTCCAAAGGACACTTAGTAGGATTTAATTTGAGTTGAAATTTTTATACCCGTTCAAAAAGTTTTTGAAGGTCTGTGACACGCTCATCCTCTTTTGTTGACTTGGCAATCATGTCATTAAGGTAGACCTTAATTTATTTGTGCATCATGTCATGGAATAGGGCTACCATGGCCCATTAATAGGTTGCCCCAGCATTTTTAAGTCCGAAGGGCATGACATTACAGCAAAATGTACCCCTCCTGGTTACAAAAGTTACTTTCCCTATGTATTCGAGTGCCATCTTAATCTGGTTGTATCCTAAGAATCCATCCATGAGGGAGAACAAAGAATTCTTGGCTGTGTTGTCTACCAAAGTGTCAATATGGGGTAGCAAAAAGTTATCCTTAGGACTAGCTCGATTCAAATCCAAATAATCAACACACATTCATACTTTGCTATTTTTTTTAGGACTGGGACTATATTGGCAACCCATTTTGGATATTTGGCTACTCCAATAAACCCTACATTAAACTACTTTTTAACTTTTTCTTTATTTTAAGGAGCATTTTTGGCTTCATCCTCCTTAACTTTTGCCAAATTGGTTTGTATCCAAGCTCGATAGGAAGCTTGTGGACCACTCTATCAGTGTCTAGTCCTGGCATGTCTTAATATGACCAAGCGAGTATATCTCGATATTCTTAGAGTAGGTCTATCAGCTTAGTCCTAGTTATTAACTTTATTAAGGTTTTAGCTTTAACCTCCTTCCGGTCCTTCTGAGTACCCAGATTTATTACTTTCGTTAGGTCTTTATAGGGCATGATCTGCTTCTCCTCTTGCTCAACTAATCGTAAGAGGTCTAGTCGTACGAAGCTTTCTTTGAAATTTTCTTTAAGGTTGATTTCACTAGTGCAAATTGACTATTCAAAATCAATCTTCAAAGACCCATTAGACACATCCATGTCACTATCGTCAGGATACCTGAAAGGGCAAATAAATAAACATTGCAAAAGGCATACATACAACTAAGGGATTTGGATAAAAATAAAGGCAAAAGAGTAATGGAGACAAAAAGGTTGAAAAATGATACACAATATGGAATGATATATGCAAAAGTCATTTTATTGATAATGTTTAATAAAAAAATGCACCTTACATAGGACACCTATCTGCCTTTGGGCGAAGGCAGGTAGGTTTTCATTTCTTGACGTTACGTGAAAGGGACAGGAAAAGTGCAGGGGCTTTTATCATAACCCTATCATCAAAATCAGGTCTTAGTGGAAGGACATAAATTTTATGGCTTGGTATCTTAGAGATAGAGGTTGTTAAGTGCTCTATTTAGAATGATCAAGACATCTTTAGCCTTTTGCTCTTTTGGTTGGCTTGCATCGATTCATCCTCTCAAATGAAATATCTCATAGAGAGATGGGAACATTATCAATTTCAATTCCTCTTCTCGACCCAATGATTGTGTTATCTCCTGGATGCAGATCCTCTTTTCTTGCTGCTTTCTTGAGTGTGCATTGGCCTTAAATCTTAAGCCTCTTTTATTGGCTTAAGTGGTGACCTATAGGGCTCAGGCCATCCCTTGCAGATTCTTGCCAAGCCTTTTTCCAGTACGGAACCTTTGCCAATGGTAATTTTTAAACCCAAATGGGCACTCTTTGACAACTAAGGTTCAACTATTAGTAATTTTTCTCCTACAAATATTGCATTAATGAACTCAAAGGATTGGAAGGATAACTCTGCTGTATCCTTATTAGGCTCTATGTAGATATCCTCAGTGAAAACAGCGGTGATCATTTATTTTTCAGCTCTAATGGTGACTACTTTATCATCTATCATAAATTAAGCTTCTGATGGTAAGACGATAGGATGGCTTTGGTGGAGTATATCCATGGCTTTCTTAATAGGTAGTTATAAGAAGGATTAATATCCTTAACTTGAAAGTCAAAGTCATATAGATATGGGCCTATCTGAAGCTAGATTGAGATATTTCCAATACTCTATGACATGTACCATCAAAAACTCAGATTATGGTGTGGCTACTCTTGATGTTGGACTGATTAATAAGGAGTTTGCTTAAAGTAGTCATAGGCATAACATTAAAGGCTAACCCATTGTCTATGAGTACTTTAGGCAAAATGCGTCTCTTGCAACGCGTAATGATATGCAGAGCTTTATAACTACCCTTGCCTCCGAGTGGGATCTCATCATCAGTGAAAGAGATATAATTATCAACCATGATGTTGTTCACTAGCTGATCCAACTTATCCACGGGGACATTCGAGGGCACATCTGCTTTGTTTAGCAACTTCAGTAATGTATTTCGATGAATCTCTAAATTAAAAACTAGAGATAACATAGAAATCTTTGTGGGTTGTTTGCTTAACGGGTCCATGATGTAGTATTCACTGTGCTTAATGAACTTGAGAAACTCCATCGATTCTCTTTCACTTACTACTTCCTTGACTTTCTCAAGCTTGAAATTCTTTGCTTGAGCCTAAGTGGTACTGGTGTTTGGAGATGCATTAACCTTCTATTTTTCTTGAGCTGGGAGAGCATAACACCTACCACTATTGGTTAGGTGACTAACTCCTGACAGTTCTATTATAACAGTTGAGGGAGTTAGTTCTCCAATCATTACTACCTGGTTCTCATATTTCCATGGGATAGCTTTGTTGCTCTTATACAAAAATGGTCTAAGTACTTCCACAACTAACTTTGATATAGGTGTCGGAGAACTAACCTTGGGACTTGACTTGCCATAAAGAATGAGGGGTCAGTTTCTTCCATAAGGTGATACATGGTTTCATCTCCTATCATAGTGATAGATTTAGTAGCAAGTGTGATCTCATGATAGAATTCTATCTGGTCTCATTCATCATTCTTTAAACCATAGACCTAAACTCCTTCCATGTTTACAGGGTATGACATACAACTATGTGGAAGTCATAAAAGTTGTCAAGACTATCTTCCAATTCTTTTTACTGTGTTGAGCAACTTGACCTGAATCAATGTTTGCCAAACCAAGAACATTGGCATCCTTACATCCTCTATGCTTGCTTTTACTTCATATTTGTTCTTGATGTTGATTATGTTTGCACCTGGCTTAGTGTGGTTTGGTAAAGGATTGGCAACAACATTTGGTCTTTGGTTCATCTTGAACTACAAGACTTTTGAGTTAATTAGATTTTGCACATTTTGCTTGAAAGATATGCAGTTCTCAATGTTATGCCCTGCTACCAAAGCATGGTATTCACAATGGGCATTAGGTTGGACCATTACGGGTATGGTGGTTTTTTTCTAGGACATAGATTAGGGCCACTAAAGGATCTTGGAGCAAGGTCTAGTAAAGTTCTTTATAGGTCATAGAGATGGGATCAAAATATTGTTTTTATTGATTTGCACTTCGATTGTCAGATGCATTATTGGTTGCTTGATTGGTACATTAGTGAACTTGTGGAGGGTAACTTTGTGGTGGGTTGGATGGGATTGCAAAGGATCGGTTATAGTTATGGCATTAATTAGCTGAGGGGGTATAGTGATAAGGCAAGAATACAGCGTGCTTACGTAGTGAGGGTTGGGTGTTTAATGTCGTTTGGCTAAGATGAGCTAGCATAACTTATGGCATTGGCCTTTTCTTCCTTCTTTTTACTGGCAATAAGCTTCTTGCTTGATCCAGATATTTCTTCCAATGACATTCTATCACTCGTAATGGCTACGTTAATCATTTTTCCAGAAAAGACTAGGTTCGTGAATTTCTTGGTGGCATTCTTTATGAGCTTCTTGTAATAAGGAGCACGTAAGGTGTAATGAAAGTGATTGTCATCTCTTTTTTTGTAAGAGGATGCTAGACTAGGGCTATTTATTCTCTCCACCTTTAGGCATATTACCTAAAACTTTCAGAGGATCTCTTCTTAAAATTCATTAGGGAAAGTTGATCTGATGCCTATTCTAACATATGCTGGTATTGATTTAAAAAGGCCTTAGCCAAGTTGACCCATGATTGGATTTTCACATTATCTAGCCCGATATACCACTGAGCTGCTGCCCCAATAAGGCTATGCTAGAAGCAATGGATAAGGAGCTTTTCATCTTTCTCATACCTAGCCACCTTTTGCAGCTAGATTCAAACATAGACGGAAGGGTTGGCGGTTCCATTAAACTTCTCAAACTCTGGGACTTTAAACTTTAAGGGAACGACAAGGTTAGGCACCAAAGACAGCGATTACACGTCATGTCACTCCCCTCGATAGCTTGGAGGCATTTTTCCAGTAGCTAGAATTTGTTCACTTCTTCCACAATTAGTGGACTTTTGACCTTTTATTTTCTCTGGCTCCTTATGGTCAAAGGTTATCGGATCTACCAATGAGACTCCTACATTCACCCCTTAAGTATTGGGAGTGAACTGACTTATTGAAATGGGATTTAGGTAGATAACTAGCAGAGCTTAAGTAGCAGGTGTAGGAGCAGGCCATTGTTCTTGTCTAGTTTTCCCAAGTGCAAGTTCTGGATTATTGGCAAGGGGACTTTCAACGTTGGAAGGATCATTCCTTGTTTCAGTAGTGCTAGCTTGCCCTTTTTCTTTCATAGAGGCAGTTATTAGTTCCATAAGTTTTGTTATTTGATTTTGCATTTCGTATTGCTGACGAAGTATCTAGTCTTGTGATTCCTTAACCATTAGCTCAAGTCGCTCAATACAAGCTTCATAATCACTCTTCATGATTTGCTTATGGCATCATGTGTTGTAACGATGCGTGATGCAAGGTTCCGTGTTCTTGATTGATCTCAGAATCCCTTCCAGTTTTATGGCCCAATTCCTATATTAGACTTTTTAAAAGTGTATTTATTGATGAGCATTTATGATGCAATGACGAGTTGAGATAATGAATGCATGGAGACATTTAATTCTTGGAACAGCTTCATCAATAACTTCATTCATAGAGTCACAAAAAGGTTTTTTTCTTTTATGACATGATTACATCTGAAGGTATCTAACATAATTACATTGTGTAATCACACGATTAAGAAAACCAAAAACTCATTGCTCACGATCTTTAATAGGTACGATGTCTTACCTCATGGACTGAGCTACTTTAATCATGTCATCTACCTCTAGTTGAGCCATCTGAACTTGTTCATGAGGTGCCGATGCTATTCTTGGTAGTTCAGACATGCTTGGTTGATTGTCGCTTGCCAATCTAGTTCGCATTGCTCGAAAGCCTTTGTTAGTTCATTGATATGACCTTGATGATCCTGAACAGATGGTTCTAACTCTTGGATTCTGTGAATAAGGGCTTTATTTTTCAACCTTGGTGGTTCTCGTATCTAGCATTTGGGCCTCGAGTCTTTGATTCCTTTGTTGGTAGGTGGAAGCAAGAGCACGTGCCCTCGTGAACATTTTTTTGTTGGTTCTGACTTCCTCCTTTTGCTAATTCAGCTCATTATTGAGAGTGGAAACTTCTGCTTCCCATCCAACTGATGTCTTGCCAATACGTCAAGATTTGTTAGCTTTTTAGAGTGTCACATAATCCTTGGTTAGGCTCTCGAGGTCATCTTTGAAGCGATCCCTTTCTTCAATGACGCGATCCATTTCACCACTTCTAAGACATATATCCATCTCTAGCTGGCCCTTTTCCTCTTTAAGTCGACAGATGTCTGTAGCAAAAGATGCATTTTCTTGCTTGAACTAAGTAGCTTCATCTCAGAAGGCGCTTCTTCTATTAGGATTTGTAGTATTCCGGAGCTGGGTGGTGGCAATGGATCATTGATACGGCGGAGTCTCCATTCTTCATATCTAGGTGTGGTTAGGCTTCCTTTCTAGTATCTTTCCATACCATGGGTCTTCTTCTAAGCTTGGAAAGCTAACTGGACTTTCGCTTTATAATTGGGCTCTCTGTATTCAAAATCCCAATGTCCCAAGTCTTCGAAGAATGAGATGAATTGCTAGCACTGAAACTTATGCAATACCAATAGGGAAGAATAACTGGTATTTCCCCATAATCCCAGGAGTGGTACACAAGTGTAATCTCTACATCTATACACAATCAATTGAAGGAACACCCATGGGCTCTCCATGTAATTTTTTCCTCCTTAACATTTTGTAATTCCTCGACCTAATACTTTTCTGTTTTATCTTGATGGCATTTTTCCTCTAATGCCGTGGACAGAGGACTAATCTTAAAGAAGAAATTGTGCTTGGCTCTTTCTTTCCTAACACAAAAATGACCTAGGAGCCATATCTGAAGCAATAGGGCACACCCAATAAACCATCATGTTCCCATTCGTTTACAAAAACTGAGGACATGGATGGTTTCAGCGATAATGGCAAAAATAAGGTTGATGTTGCAACATAAGTGAGAAAAGAATTTGTGACTGTCGCCTTTACATAACTTAAAGTCTTTGGGAATAAAATAAGCCTGTAAATTATGAAAGTATGGACATCTTGAGCTTTCTTTCGATCAGAAAGATTTAGCATGCCCTTTCTCAAGCTGGCCCAAGAAATGCGTTTGCTGCTCTCTTTTACTTTGATGTGACTATCAACCCATGCTTCTGTGCCTCCAAGAATTTACCTCAACCTCTTATTAAACAGAATAGGCGTTAGCATTTTGCAGTAAATTTGGTCTAACTTAGCCTTTTCTATGTTGTGCAGAGCTGTGTACTCATCAATGGTAGGGACTAAATCTTGTTGGTTGAAGGTGAAACATCGGTAGGTTAGATTCTAGAACTGTGTCTTTGCTCGCAACAAGCCATCATCTAAATGAACTCCAAGTAAGAGAGCTATAACCCTGTATTTTTTAGTGAAGGCTTATTTCTCCTTGTTATCCCAATTGTCCTCAATGTGCTTCAATTCCTGACAATCATTCTGACGAAAATCGACTTTGACCTCTTCATGCATTTTTGAGATGTAGTCAGGCTTTAGGATGTGCCGGTCTTGACAACCATGTTCTGACATGTTTAAATGACTCGATAGTAGAGATAAGCTATTGCTCCATAAATGGTGCCCCTTGTTGAACATCGAACAAGAACAATTGTCCCAAAATGATGATAGTCATGATGGTTATGATGAAATGATGCATGCACCAAAACATAAACAAAGGGAAAATAAGTTAGTGGAACATATAGGAGACCAATGTAAGGAAATAAAGAATTGAAGAACATTAGAACAAAAAATTCATAACATGTCCCAACCAAGATGGTGAGATGAGAAATAGGTAGCATTTCAACATAACGGGATGCAATATGCCCTTCATAAGGTGATGCAATATCTTATTTTGATGGAAAAATAACTGACCAGTAGTAATATTTGTTTATCACTGCTAATGTGAATGCACGTTAAGCCATGATTTGAACAGCATAACGGCTTACAGTATTAGACATTGTGAATGATGGTTTTTGTTCACCATCACTTATTTATGCAAAGGTTAGCCACCGTTCAGGCAGCATGATGCCATGCTTTAATAAATAATAAAAATATAGATGCTGGTAATAATTGTATAGTGATTGTCACCTACATAATTATGGTAATTAAGAGTAAAGGTTGGGAATATTTCCTGAGTGACCTTATTCTCTAGGTATTCTAGCAGCGTTAGGTATGGTTTGACATGGTTTAGCTCGCAGGGCTTATTATATGAGGTTTAAGTTAACACCTAAATAGGTATCCAAATTGCTTCTCTATCCGGTAAGGACAATTGAGGAACCCTAATCCTAGACCCATCACGGGTTTGGCGTAATGGGTTTGATCTATTGGATATATTTCCTTATGCAAATGCGAACGGTTACTCATGAGAGACATAGGTAATTTACATCTGGAAAGTTATTATTGCGCCTATGCAAAGGGTTAGTCATGAAGGCAGATAGCTCACTTCTTCCTAATGATTAGGTTATAACCACGTCATGGAGTTTGGTGGAACACTAATGCACATGCAAGTGCATGGTATGTGACAGGGAAATAATCTAACTTTCTTGTTTATTTCTATATTACCATATTTATTAAATTGATTATTATTTGAATATAAGACAATCCTGACAATCATGCCAAACAAAAGATTAGTTGACAAAACGAAACAAATGGTCATAGTTAAATAATGACTGAAGATCAAAAAAAGGGAACCTAGCAAGACACGGCTAGTTATTAGCTAAACACTCTATACAATCCCCAGGGGAGTCACCAATCTGTCACAACATACCTCAAGGTGGATCCTTGTAGATCTATGGGTGCATATGACTTAAAATATTTTCCTGACTTGGAAATGTCTTCTTGATCTAGATTTTTCTTTTGCGATGTGATGAGAATGAGATTGTACAGATTCTCAACTTATGATACAATGAAGAGGACCATAAGATGAATCGCTTATCTTATTGGTCTTAGATAACAATCATGACATGGCTAACACATGGAGTCACCACCGATCATTTAGGGCTAGGTATGATCGGATGCCTATTGAAACTTATGTTTTGAGTTATGAAACTCAAAACATCAATCCTATGGTCTACGTAGTACAAAGATTCATCACTAGGCTCGAGAGTTGGTTACGCACGATGAGGTACAAACCTCTTCACGATGCCCGAAATCAATACCTGACTAGTTATGTCTTATCTCGATTTTGATTCGTTTGATCTTAATTCATCATTATTTCGATATAACCCCCTTTTAATGCATGAATTTTATAGAAATACAAATCCAAGTTTTGATGGAAAGATTTAATCTCATATATGCCTCGGAGAAATGAGGAATATAGAGATTTTGAATAAAAATGACCTTTGGATTTTACTTTGAAAAATGGAATATTCCACTTTAGGCACTAGAAAAATACTCACGCAAAATATTACTTTAGTTTTATTTGAAATGATTGGAAAACATGAATGCAAATAATCATCACAACAAAATCATGTTAGTAAGGTAATAAATGAAGTAACATAACATGGATCATTCAATACAATGATAAAGAAAAAGGATAGACAATTGGAATATATCTCGCAATTAGCATCGATTACCTGATAATAATCGAATCGATAATTTTTTAGATTTATATAGGTTTTTTTGATTAAATGAGGTTTGTTTGATATATTCATAGAAGTCCGAGAAGGAGAAAAATTTAATTATAGTTGAAAGACAGGGTTGGAGTATCCCCTTAGAAAGATAGGGTTGGAGTATCCCCGTGGATAACAAATAATTTTGATAAAAGAAGATTTTTAATTCTTGACAATTTGAAAAGTAAGGCTGGAGTATCCCCTCAGAAGTTTAGGGTTGGAGTATCCTCATGGATAACAAATCATTTTGATAAAGGAAGATTTTTTAATCTCGATAATTTTGAAAAGAAGGGTTAGAGTATCCCCTCAAAAAATTAGGGTTAGATCCCAAAAGTGACACGTCTGACACTCTTTAGAGAAGTCGAGCTGAAAAACTCAAATTGACAAAACTTTGTGATTTAGAAAATAAGTAAGCATTTTGATGACTTTTGGTAAAAGAAAATATCGTGAACGAGGATGGTAAAGATGTAAAGTATGTTTGTGCCTTGATACGAGCTTACGGGAGGTCAAAGCATGTTCTCGAGGCTGATCAGGGTGCAATGGTGACATTCAAATATCTCGAGATGAAGCTCGGGAAAATAACTCAATTTTGATCCGAACGAAAAATAGGGGACAGCATCTGGTTATCGCACTTCCCGAATTTATTCTAAATTGGTTTGAATGCTTTAGAGGGTAGACAAGACACCATTAGAAACATAACTCAATGAGGGTCAATCTAAAAGTGTTCCCAATATCCTAAAAAGTTACTTTTTAGGGAAATAAATTTGCAAGTTCGGATTAATCGTGCTGCTGGCAAAGCATATAAGGGACAAGGTGCATCAAAATTTGAAAAATCACCCGACTGATTTGGTATCAAAAAATTGCAAGCAATACTTTTCTGAAAAGTGAATTTCATGAATCTTTTAGGAAAAATGTTTGACAAATTTGGAAAAATCATTTAGTGGGTCTGAATGGCCCAACCAGAATACATGTTCGGATTTCAAAGGTTCTAGACAGTTTAGATTTGAAAAATCATAATTCTCTCATCCGGAACAACCCGGGGGTGAATAAGACATCGTTTAAAGATAATTCGAGACACTTTTAGAGAAAAATATCAAAAAATTCATAAAAAATCATTTAGAATTTTAAAGTGATTTTTTAGTTTGCAACAATTGTGCTGCCAGCAGGGGACAAAGCAAAGCAAGGGATTTTTGTTATTTTCTTTATGTTCGCAGGTCCAAACTTGAGTCATTGACATTCGAATGTCGATGACTGAAGGGAAAGAGTGGCATGAGCATCATGAACTCATTTGCACAGGCCCAGAGTAGTTTGGGATGATAAAATAGCCTATTGATCACACCACTCAAGGTTTTGACTCAAAAACTAGGCATGAACATTTCGGGAATGAGTGCAAGGCCATTTTTGTTGGAAAATCAAAATATTTGAGTCTGTTTAATCAAGATTCTAGATCTGGAAAACTTAATTTTCCCTAAGATTTTTTTGCGCCAACTTTAAGGAAAATGCTAAGTTCATGCTTGTCCTCATTGGTTGAGGTTAACATGCTTGGCTTGGGAACATTTTGAAAATCAGTTTTTTGATAGCCATCAAACTTGCATTTTGACAAGAGAAATGCCACAAACATACAAGGGGATGGCACATAACATGAATGGGGATGCTAACTTTACCAATGGTCTAGACAAAGAAAGTGTTATGTATTTTGACAAGAAAATGTTATGGATGCTGAAAATGACAATGATTCATGCAAGCTAATGTATAAATGTGCTTGAAATGTGTCAGGATAATGACTCATACATGGAATAAGGATAACAAGATGCATGGATATGGCATAAAATGCATGAGCAAGAGATATCAAACTAATGAGGATGGAATGAAGCATTTTGCACATCAAAAGGGCATTAGGAATCCAAATCTTAAACTAACACAACCAAAAGCCACAATAATGCATGATAATCCTAAAAGGGTGATGGAAACATGGAAAGCTCACTAAAATGGTAAAGATGCTGAAAAACAGGAAATGCAAGTGACAGAGTAAGAAACTATACCAACAAACTTCAATTTTTGGCCAAATAGTTGGAGCAGCAGAGATGGCTTGAATTTCCCTCTTTTTCTTATTATTAATAAGCAAAAAAAGAGAGAAATAATGAGGTTTTGGTTCTAGTATGGATAAGGGTGATTTTTAGAATGTGTAGAGGTCGAGAGTGAGTGTTTTAGGGCTATTTTTTGGGTGCTGAGTGAAGAGCTACGGGATTTGGTTTTCTTGGCGTAGGAATGTGTTTTGGAAGCTGAAAATGAGCTGGAACCTAACCTTTTTTAGCTGAGATATAAATGGTCTATTTATACCAACATTTTGGAGCTAATTTAGAGGTGTTCTTGTTCATTTCTCAAGGGGACAAAGTGGTGTCAGCTTAATGGCTATAGAGTGGCTGTAGGAAGTAACTTGCTGCCAATGTGATGGACATAGGGTCATTCGTTTAAATGCTGAAATGATTTTCTAGCAAATAGGATGGCTGATGGTGATTTTAGTCAACAAACTAGGGATGAGTAGGGTTATCATGTGACGTTGACCATTTTGATCTAACTTAGACTTCAAAAAAATGTTTTGATTAATTCAAAAGTCCAAATTCATAAATTGATATCAGTTTTAACCTTTTTTGATGAAAAGAAATAAGTTAAAATTGAGTTTTTGATCAATGGTGGATGAGTAAAAAATGCTCGGACTGTGAAAAATTAGCCCGGACAAAATAAGGTGTCTACACTCCTCAAAGCCACCACTAAAAACCCTTTCAAAAACCCTTTATTCCATCTTTTTTTCATCTATAACGTTTTTGCCATTATTAGCACATCTTTAAGAACCTTTTTCTTGCTAATAAATAACAAAGAGAGGGAACAAATGAGCTCAAAGTTAACAAGTTTTTTGCTTAAGTGCTGAAGCAAGGTTTGAAGCTACCTGGTATAACTTTTATCTTTTTTTCATTTTATTTTTTTATTTTATCATCATTTTCATTTTTTAGAAAGCTCTATCAATGTGACCATGACCCTATTCCTTCGACTTTTATGCATTTTGTGGCTTAGTTTACGATAGACCTAGGATTTTTAATGCTACATTGACTCCCTTACCATGTTTTACCATGTTTATGTGCTTGGTTTGCCTTAAAACCATGTTTTAATGTTGTTCTAAAAGTTCTAGAAAATTTCTTCTTGCTTAAGCATGTTCACAAGATTTCTATGGCGTAACTCTTATTGTCATTCATGAAACTAATATGTCCATGTACTCTATTGTCACTTTCGTGCATTTTTTTTATTAGTATCATGTCACAAGGCCATTTTTCCATGGCTAAACATGTTATCCATGCCCTTTTACATGAATGTCATGTCTGGTCCATCTTGTGTGTGTCAAGATGCTTTATTGTTTGCTATCAAAATCTGATTTTTCTAAAAACTTACCCAAATTGAAAATGCCCTTGTTTTTGTCTTAACATCACTATAGTCACGAATTGAAAAATTTTATTTTCAAAGCCATAAACCATTTTTCACAAAATTTTTTATATTTTCCCTAAAAGCGCATTTGAATTACCTTTCTAATGGTATCTAGTATGCCCTTAGATCATTATGGATGAAGTAGGTACAATTTTTCAAATTAAGGCTGCCAGAAACCCTTATAATCAATAATTGACATTTTGTTTGGGCCATTTCAGCTCATCAGATGATTTTTTTGAATTTTTAAAATATTTTTCATAGAAAGTTCATGAAATTCCCTTTCTAAAAAAGTATCATTTATGATTTAATGATTCCATACAAGTTGTGAATGTTTTTTCAAATTTCATCAAACCTTTTTCCCTCTTGTGTTATCAGTGCCGCACTTGACTAACTTCAAAAATTATTTCCACCTAAAAGGTAATTTTTTGGGTCTTTTGGAATATTTTAACATTAAACTTTATTGAGTCACCTTTCCAATGGTAGTTCCCCTAGCTCCTAACACCTTCGAATTTCCTTGGAATAAATTCAAAAAAAGGTCAAGGCAATGCTATCCTATGTTTTTAGCATTAGTTAAAATTAATTAATTTTTTTTGAATTACCGCATTGAGACATTCAAGTGTCTCTAAGTGGCAATGATTAGTCTCTTCAAGTTAAAAATATGTGCATTAATTCTATAGGTCTTGATCAAGGCATAAGTAATCTTCATTGTGTCACCTATATTTTTATCGATTTCTTTTATTATTAAAAAGTCACCAATTTTGTCAAGAATTTGACAAAAATGTCATTTTGTCATGAAATCATCGAACCTTTTTCAAAATAAACCCTTCGAGCTCATTTGTCTAAAATCATTGAAGTTTTCATTGGGGATACTCTAACCCCATTCTCAAAAGGGATACTCTAACTCCACTTTTACAAACATTATTCAAATTTCAAAACTTAACAAACTTTTTACATATAGGATATTCTAACCCTATCTTTTAAGGGGATACTCAAACCTCAACTTTCTAAGAGATATCCCAACCTTATTTTTCAAAAATTGTTAAGAAATAGTTAAATTTCATTAATTTAAATTTGTCAATCTTATTTCTCTCAAAATTGTTAAGAGAAAAAAAACAAATTTTCTCCTTCTGGATTTCTTTTGAACTTTTCAATATTCAAACTTGGGTTTCACACCTCAATTAGTTAATGGATCCCCATGAATCTTTAAAATTGTCAACTTAATTATTTCAAGATGAAGATTACAATTACGGGATACATTCTGATCTTCCCTTATTTTTTTTTGTTGTTTTGTGTGATTTATTTTATACGATATTATGTTATTTTATCATCTTACTAACACATTTCTTTTATGATGGTCATCTTGCATCTATATTTTCAAAATTGTTTTTAAAAAATTAAAAGTTAATGTTCCATGTTGATATCTCTCCAATGCCTCATATTGAATCTCTTATTCTCACAAACTAAATCTCGAGAACATTTTAATAAAAAATCTCTATGTTCCCCACTTCTTTGGGCTGCATAAATGATTTAAAATTTTTTTTAAAAGTAGGGTTTATTTTTTTTCAAATTCATGCATAAAAGAGGGTTGACAAGTTAAAATCGAGGGAACCAAAACTAACTTAAGACATGGCTAGAAAGGTATCGATTTCGGGCATCACAAGGAAGTTCATACCTCCTTGCACATAATCAACTCCCAAACCCAATCGTCGAATCTCCAAATTATCCAGACCGTGGAATCGATGTTTTGAGTTTCATGCTTGAATATCAAATTCAATAGGCATTCGTTCATACCTACCCCAAATGATCGGTGGCATTTTCTATTGTTGGCTACTTCGTTGAGACCATCTAAGACTAGTTTGACAAGTGATTCATCCAATGGCTCTCTTTCATGATCAAGAGCCAAGAATTCATATTTCTTACTCCCATCACATCAAAAAAAGGGAAAAAAATCATGGTCAAGAGGACATTTCCTCGTCAAAAAATACATTTAAGTCACACACGCTTCCTTTGTAAGAGGCACGTTTCGAAAATTTCTATCGACAAAGGCAAATTATCTTGATGAAAATAAACTTATTGCTAATAAAAATTAAATATAGCAACAAAATTAAGAAAATTTGATCATAGCTTTCATACTTGGCCTTCCAACAAGAATTAAAATCCATTAACTTAAATTGTCACAAAGCTCACTACAAGGATGAAACAAGCTTGAAATGAAGAAAAATCAAGAGTTTTCTAAGTAAAACTACCTTAAAAGCTTGAAAAACTTGAAAAATTCAAGACTTTTTGTGTTTTTTAGCTATGAAGCCCAACCTTTTTTTTGAACATCCTCTTCTTTTATTTAAAAAGACGAAAATTGATTGAAGGCGATTTCAACCCCCTTGGCCGAATCCTTTTTGAATTTTGCCTTTTATGTTTTTATGTGTTAATTTTTCTTTTACTGTTCTCTAGATTCTTTTGAGCTTTTTTGCTTTTTAATAAGCTTTAACTAATATATTTGTTATTTTGCACGTTATATCATGTATGACATCATCATCTGGAACCTTTGCTTTAAAGGAAATCTAATTTGGGTAATATTTAACTTAATGATAAAATTTAATCCCGATTAAAGTAATTCTCATATAACTAAATTATCAAATTTTGAAATTATTATAAATATATAAATTTATGAAAATGTAGGAATAAATAAAATTATAATTGCAAATTTTATGAAATAGTATTGAAAAAACTGAAGAAGAAATGACTAAATTCTTAGAAATAAATTAATAAATTTAATTACAAATTTGATCACATAAAAGACTCAATTAAATATTCATGTGAACATTTTGAATTCAAAAGAATTAATAAAAATTTCAAATAAAGAAAGTATTATTGGGCCTTGTTGAAAAATCAAAATAGACCTAATCAGGCCTTATTGTAAATGAAATAGGTTTGTTGGAATAATTAAGAAATGGGCTTGTTGGGCTTGTAGAAAATGGGATAGGCTTGATGAGAAATCAAAAATGGGTTTGAAAATCTTATTCGGTTTGTTGAGAAATAAAGGGGCTTATTAGGCTTATTAACAAAATTAATGGATTTTAACTAATAAATGGAAAAAAAAATATATTTTGGCCTACTAGAAAAATAAAATTAATAAAGTTTTCACATAAAAAAGTTCAAAAAATTTAGAAATTTTATATACAAGAAAAAGGCAATTAAAAATTCTAAACTCGTGAAAATTTATGTAAAAAACCTTTATGGAAAAAATGTTATTTGAAAAAATTGCAAAACTCATAAAATAATTGAAATTTTCAAAAATTGATTTTATATGAATTTAATGAAAAATTTTGAAGAATTTTAGAAAGTATAAACTTACAGAAATCTTGCAAAAATGTTTACGGAGTAGAGAACTCAGTATTTTTGAAATAAAAAAATTTCAACAATAAATCCAGCTTTAGAAAGATGAGCTAAATTTAATACATTGCTCAAAGCATTAATTGGTGGAAATAATAAGGATAAAAACTTAAATTTTGGAGCTAGTTTTATCAAAAAAATCCATGAGCAAAAACTCATGGGATAG
>JBBYHO010264614.1:0-13421 GCA_038382025.1 Adansonia gregorii | reverse complement strand
GAAATAATAAGGATAAAAACTTAAATTTTGGAGCTAGTTTTATCAAAAAAATCCATGAGCAAAAACTCATGGGATAGAGAAAAATTCAAAATTGATTGATAAATTTTTCAACTTGACACTTCACGATATAAAATGCCAATATGGATTTTTTTTATTAAATATTTTTTGATTTTACAAAATGCATGTTGACATAAATATTGCACGGGTATCAATAAAAATATACGACGACCAAATTTTCAAATTTTACAAAAATTCTCAAAATTTTAATAAAAATGGGAAACTTGACCATGATAACATCCATAAAAATATTATTTCAAAATTTCAAAAAAAAATTTAAAAGCTAATTTTTTTCATCAATATTTGTCTTTTTATTTGAGATCGGCCTTAGAAATGACATTTTTTCTGTCACTTGCCCCTATGGCCATTTAAGTACGACTAAAAATGTCTTGAAAATGTCTGCCTTAAAGAAGTCTACCTTCACCGGGTGGCTGCTATGTTCTAGGTCTTGGGTATTTCAAGTTTGTCATAGAATAAGCCCAGAGAAAATTAGGTGTCTACACTTAGCAAGCTTTATCACATAAGTAAATTATATGCATATCTTTAGGGGAGCATGTAAAGCTTGCATATGTGGTTTTATGCCATGAACATGAGTTTAGCCTCTTAATGCTTTTCAAGTGCTTTGTGTGTCTTTTATGAAGCTTAAGTTGGTTGAATATACTAATTGCTTATAAAAACATATTTTATGGCTTAAACAAATTTCATACACATCGAATATGATTATAAACTTGTACATTGGTGTTTTAAATGAAAAATCACATATTTCAATGATTTAAGATTGCATATTGCTTAAATTCAATGCATAACTTGACAATATGCAAATTCTTTCAATCTTTATTTCAAAAGTTGTTTTGATTCAAACTTTTGATCTTTCAAATCAGTTTTCAATGTTTAAAACCAAAGGTTTTCTTTAAAATTTCAAATTATGAGTTTTTTAAGCATTTATTGAGAAAAATCCAAATTACATCAATACCCTTGCAGATTGTATTGATACATTGTGCAAAACCTAGAAAAATGCATATTGTATGAATACTCTGAACATGGTCTCAATACAATGAAGATATTGTATCAATACCTTTCCCCATTTACCTATAATTGATTTTGGCATTTTAAGCTATTTTTGGTCTAAAACTTTATCCTTAATCCTTTTGATGGGTTTTTGCTTCAATTTTATCATTTTTAATCATGATTAACATCATTTCCACTCATCATATGCTTTTATTAACATTATTTTGATGAGTTTATTAAAAATCAAATGCATGAACAAATGTATATATTTGATTCATATGCTTATATGTAGAAAATTTGGTTTTAAGCTTAATTGCATATTTTTTTCTTTAAATATAACAAATTGGTATCGGTTTCGCTAAGTATTACCAATTGTTTTTTTAAATGTTTTTAAGCAACAATTGTCTTAGTGACATTCAATGAAATTTATTTTACCAATAATTGATGTCATTTGTTCCTTATTTCAAAAATTAATGCTTATTGGAAATAGTTTTTTAAATATTTTTATTTATATTTTTTATTTATATTTTACATCTTTATATTACTAATGCTTATTTCTTACTAAGATTTTTCTAAGTTTATGCAAGGTGACATGGAGATAAAAGCCATTCCTTGAATACATACTTGCATGACCTAAGAAGTAGACTAAGCATGCTAATCTTATCTAAATCAAGCTCAACACATTAAGGATTGCTCAACATTTGGAATCATGGACTCAAAGTCAAAATCAACATATCAACAAAGGTTGATAATGTTGAAGTAATTGCTAAACTTTGGCCATATAACTTTTATCTTTAGCAGTAAGTTAACTAGCATGACTTAATAATTAACTTTTGATATCTTTCAATATCTTCCATGCTTCAATTGTTTGCTTTGTATGAATTTTTTAACATGTTTATGTGTTAAAGCACCTTAATTAAACTAACTTGACTTAGCTCATAGATTAAAATGCTTATGCTGATCTTTATGCATGTTCATTGATTGAAATTTCTCAAATTGATCTTATTGTAAAATTTTTTGAATATGCCAATGATTTTTCAACCTATTGAAGTCTATCTATGCTTTACTTGATAAAATTTTTTTTGAACATTCCAACGGTTAATTTAATTGATTATGAGTAGTATCCACATGAACTAAAATTTTAACAATAACTATCCATTTTGCATATAAAGAACAATTGGGATTTATTTTAATAACATTTGGCTTGTCATCCTTACTTATAATCTAATTTGTGCCTAAATTTCTATAAATGAATAAATGAAATTTGAATTATTATATGATCCTCAATGCTAATATTTTTAACATAACAATTGTTATACATTTACTTCATTACTTTATGCTTTTTATATCTTGTGTGTACTCTTGCTTGACTTAGCATTCCCAGCTTTAAATTAATCTACCTTTTTTAAATAACAAAAGGGGGAAGAATTTTAAGGTTAATTTGCTTGTTTTAATGGAATATATATATATATATGAAAGCAAAGAGAAAGGATTATTATTTCATGTGTGTTTATATTGATTACATCTTATGTATATGTAATGATTTATGTTGGTTTATAGTATTATGGCTATATGACTGTGTTTAACATTGTCAACTTTTACAAAAGCTTTTTACAAAATTTTCATAGCTTCAAATAATGCTCTTATTAATGGTGAGTTTTTGTTGAAAATCTTTAAATATTTTAGAAGAAATTTTACAAGCAAATTTATCTAAAGTTTTTCATATCAAAAAAAGAGAGATTGTTAGTTATATTAGCTTTTGAATTAATCTTAATTTTAATATAATGAAAATTTAAACTTAATTAGCTTCTAATTAAATATATTTTCAAACTAGTATTTTTCCTTGAAAATTAAAAATACTTCAGAAAATACCAAAATGTTTCTAACTCCTCAACTTACTCAAAAATGTATTCGTAATGTATAGTATAAAACATTTTTGGATAAGTTTTACAAGCTTTAAAATTATTAAAAACAATTTAAAAAATGATTTTTATATAAATGTATTTACACCCTAAGTGTTTACATTGATAAAATGCTTGGCAGTAGCTAAATAACCTTGAAGCCCTGATTTGTATAAATACAATCCTATCATGTGTTGATACAGTGTATCAATATAATCCTGATATGTGTTGATATAATGGGCTATAATGGTCATATGTTTTTAAGTGTATCAATACCCACTCAATTCTATCGATACATAGATGTGGGTAACAACAGGAAATTACATTTGTAAAGCTTCCAATGCCTTTATTGCATCCCTAACAAGTCCTAATGGTCATAAACCACTCCCTAGCTATAAAAGAGCTTCTCCAACACCTCCATTAGTAAGAATAAAGAAGAGAATGAGTCAATAGCTAAATCTTTCCTTTATTTCATCTCTTAGGTACTTCAAATTATGTATATGATTGATTCTTCTAATCTTTATATTTCTTTGTAAATTCTATTATTAGAATTCTTCATCTTTGAGCTTAAACTTATAAACATCAAATCTTTTTGAGGTTTTCTTTATTTACACCTAAAAACTTGTAAAAAAAGGAAGTAAAAGGTAGAAACATTGCTATCTTATCCTAAAAGATAGAGAGGGTAGAGGTTCTATCATAGCCTAAGTAAAAGATAAGGAGCTGTAAAGGTTATACCTTATTCATGAAAGGTAACAATTCAAGTTAGTAAATTATGGAACTCTTCGACAAGTGAGGCCAAAAGGGAGGACATAAGTATAGAGGCTGAACACCTATAAATCATTATGTTTGCTTCTCTATCCCTTAGTCATTTATTTGTTTAGTTCACTATCTTACAACACTAAGTACTTCATTGTTTGAATTTCTCAATTTAAGTTTTTAAAGATTTTATTTGCAAAAGAATTTTTTGAAGTCAATTCACCCCTTTTTGATTTCACCATAAGTCTAACAAGTTATGTACCCTACAAACTGATCTAAAGCCTACTATTTTAAGACGCTTTAGCCTTTGCAACATCAAAGTATACAGGTTATAAATATGGAGTCAATTACTTGCATAAGATTGAGGTAATTATAAAATGAATGTCTAAAATGAATTAATCTATGTAAACAGAATTATTAATAGATTAATTGCACTTCGGTCTAATCTAATATATCACCACCACTAGGCAAATTATCTATGTCTTTACTTAGAGTAGGCTTGCTCCTGACGACTAAGACAAATCATCTTCCTAATGAGATTTAGAGGGTGTAATAGTCTTCATATGAGTTAATTGCTCACGTTAATCCTAAAGACTAAGAATTATCAATTTAGACTACTTTTTCCATAATGTTGCCTTCCTACACATAAAGTCTATTATATACAACATTCTAATGGTTTAAACACAAGTAGTCAGTGAGCCATATTTGCTTACATTTACTTTAACTTGTAAACAAAGTGAAGATGGAATTGCAATGATATAATGAATAACCTCGAATGTATATAATTAATCAATTAAAACTTAAAAAAAAACATCAAATGTCTTTCAAATTTAAGGCATTCCTAATAAGACCAGGTCATTTCATATAAGGAATGTCATACTTAGAGATCATCATAAATGGGTCTACTTTGATAGATGCCAAGAGTAAGGTGATTCTGGGTATGACATGAAGCATTTAGAGGTGAATGAGTGATCCAAAAAAGATTCACCACTCCTAGAGACATCAGAGATATATCTTAGTTCTTAGCTATGGTTAATTGGATTAAATATTGGTGTATGCCCTTGAACCAATTGATTGAGACATAGGATACATGGTTAAATAACATCATACGTGCTAGAAAGCTTAAAGTAACATAGGTTTTCCTTCATGTTAGTAGGGTGATTGACACTCATGCAAAGGCTAATTGAATGAAACCTTAAAATATAATGGCCTTACCAATTTAGTAAAACATTATGCCAATGAGATCCTTAAGCATTAAAGTTGTGCTTCTAAAAATGTTCTTAGTTATCGTATTGTCAAGGTAGGGCATTAACAATACATAAAGACTAGTATATGCTAAGCCTTCATGCATTGGATGCATGCAACCCTTTGATCTCATTGATGTTGAAAAATATGAAATACTTGGGGATAGCATATGACTGCTTGTTTTATGAAAATAAGTTCACTGAATATAGCTCAAATAAAATCTCCATTTGGTATAAGTCACTTAAATGTCTATGGAATATATTCTCATGTACTAGTCATGTATAATAGTCATTTGACTTATGACACCAAGTCATCTCTTCTAAGGAGTGTTACACTTTAATTCCATCACGAATGGGTCCATAATAGATGGATGCTTATGGTAGGGTGATTTTAGTAAAGCATGAATCATATAATAGATGAATGAGTGATCTAGAGAGGATTCACCACTTTGAGTGATATTAGAGACGTATCTTGAGTGTTCCTGACTTTGGTTAGTAGATTAAAGTCTTTTGCCAAAGCATAATGGGTTATAAGGAATAATTCCTTATAAATACATGATTATTAACAATAGGTTGCAAAAACTAATATGGACAGATGTTTGGCTTTTGTCTAGGATATATGGTGAAGAGATTGTATTACATTGAGATATTGGTTACTGAAAGGTTTCTTTAAAGTCACACTGGCTTCTTCAACATTTGTATAGTCATGATGGGCTACTAAATCCTACTCTTCATCTATGAACGTGATTAAAATGATTATTTATGTTCACTACCAACGTGTCAGAAATCTAATGGGTCACACACAATAAGGTAGATCTGTTAGATTAAATTCAAGATTTAATTCAGTATGACTTAATTTAATAAAGTGTAATCTAAATAGAGGACTTAATTAAAAAGTGTAATTATTTAAGACAAAATTTGATTTATTAAATCTAGATTTTGTTGTCTAATTAAGACATTAATAATAAGATTGTCTTATTAAAATAATATGTAAATTAAGGCATAAAGTGTAAACCTAGACAAACAATAGTCTTAGTTGAAACAAGATTTCTACTAGACTAAGGATTTGATTAGGAATCAAACTTTTCTATCAAATATCTTGAACTATGTCCCTTGGAATACTATTGTAATATTAATTATTTGATAATTAATGTTAATATTATAATCAAGTTAAAAAATAGTTTTAACTGATTTAAGGATCTTACAATGATAAACTCTATAAGGATGTGTATGTAATAGCAACATTGTGTGTCAATTTTATTTATTTAATTTTTATAATCATTTGATAATTATATTTATTAAATAAATAATGTTTATTTATTTAGATAAATAAAGAATTAAATTAATTGGATTAAATTCATGGTAACATGAGACTGGCCTAAAATCTTGTATTGCATCAAACCCATGCTTGTAGCCTAAGAATGGCCTTTTAGAACGAAAAATCTTGCAATTTTACAAATAAGCCCATAAACTTTTTAAAATTACAAAATAGCCACAAAACAATGGACAATGCATAAAACATATTCCCACATATCAAAATAAATATGAAAACTCTTTCAAAAGCATACACAAGCAATCGACCAACACATGTATGGCCTTGAAACAAAATTTCTTATTTCTACAATTTAGTCCCTAAATAATAGAAAATCATAAATTAACATAAAACACATTATGAAAAATCATAAAAAGTACACCAAAAATCATGAAAATGATTTGGCCAAACATTGCTGGCCATAATGCAATTTTTTCACATTCTACGATTAGTCCTCGAAATTTTTAAACTTACAAAATGGCCCCAAAATGATATAAAATGCATAAAACACATTTTACTGTGTTAAACTAAGCACAAAACACTTCTAAAGATGCCTACAAGCAATCAATTGAGCTTGGATGGCCATAGAAGAAATTTTGTAATTTTTGCAATTTAGTCCCTATGATTTCCATATTTAGAAAATAAGCAAAATAAAAATCAAAACATCACAAAATTAGCCCCTTGATTGATTCGGCCAGCATGTTTGTTCAGCAAAAATATTTTGGTATCATATATTTTCATAAATATTGACATATATACATGTTAGAATTTTTACTAGGCATCAATAAACATCAAATCATAAAAAAATAATGAATAAATCAATATAAAACAACATGAAATATTAAGAAAAATTATACAAACATGTTTGCATGAAAATAACAATATACATATCAACAAACATAAAGAATCTTTAAGAAAATCAGACTATTTTTAATAAAAATTAACTAAAACTAGCAAAATCTAAAACTTTAATCATAGCCATCATGCTTGACCTTTTAAGATGAATCAAAATTCATGAGCACAAGTATTCATTTGGCTCATTAAAGAGGAAATTCAAACAAAAATAAACAAAAATTTAGAAATTTACAAAAATTCTACCTTAGAAAAACTTAAAAATCTAGGTATTTTAGCATTTTTTCTTTGTGTTTTCTTCCTAAAGCCTAAAGACATCAAATTGAGAAAACCATCCCTATTTATGAGGGATGGACGTGGAAAACTTGGATAAAAGGCCTTTTGCTGAAGCTTTCAAAGAGATTTCTAGGAATTTCTTTTTTTTATTTAATATTTATTTTATATTATTATATTAATTTGATTTGATTTTTTAATTGATTTGATTTAAACTAATTATGTTTGTCTTTTAGTAAATTATGTCATCCACGATATCATCAAAGTCTAGAGAATTTTAGACGATATTTATAGTAATATGTAAAATTGTACCATAAAAATTAATTATAAAGACTAAATTGTAAAAATTAAAAAAAATTATGTATTTCAAATTAAATTTCATATGATCAATTTAATTTATTCTAATAACAAAATCAATTTTAATGTTCAAAAAACATTAAAATTCCAAACTCGTAAAATTTTTCAAGAAAAACATTTATCAAGGAAAACTGTTACATGGAAAAAAATAAAAAACTCATAATTTGAATTTTCAGAATTTGATTTAATATGAATTTAATGAAAATACTCAAAGAATTTTGAAAATTATAAACTAAAAAAGAATCTTACTGAAAAATTTATGAAGTAGAAAACTCCGTATCTTAAAAATAAAAAAATTCTAAAAAAATGCAAAACTTATAAAATAAATTAAATTTTAAAAAACTAATTTAATATCAATTAAGTGGTAGTAGTAATAATAATAATAATAATAATAATATTTTTTTAAAATTTTAAAAATTATAAACTCCAAAATATCTTTTTGAAAAAAATTTTACTTTTGGAAATGGGAAATTTTCAAACATATGTTTCAAATTTTATGACCATAGGATAGAGAATGAAGGCCATTTTTTATTTCAAACACAGCCATTTGAATTAGCAAGAATTTTGCTAGGAAAAAGAGTTGTTTTCTTCCTGAAATCATTTTGAGTACCTCAATAACATGATGTTGCATTCAATTTTTAGAGGCTTAAGGTATGCCTCTTAATATTTTCAGCTTCATAGCCACCAACGACTGGTTGAGCCTCTAAGAAAAAAATTGAACTGGCATGGAATAACAACTTGAATTTCATATTTTATGTATCAAGAATTGGTTTAGAAAAATTTTGTTCGATAGGAAAAGGTGCTTTCGGGTCACTTTGACTCTCATTCTTAATGAATCAAGGGTTTATAAGAGTGTTATGGAAATTACGGCAAAAGGTTATGGAAATGAAAGAGATCTTGAAGTTGTTATCATTATTTCAACACATATCAAACTATCAATATCTAAATCTTTGAAGAGCATAACCTATCTGTAAAACCTTAAGGAATCCATGGAATTAGAACATCAAGATATGGAAGATCGCTGGTTGCGAAAGGTCTATGATTGAATGTCTAAGACAATCATATATATGGAAGTAAAAGACTTTTCTAGGAAGATTCAATCTAATAGTGATCATCTACCAAAGAAAAATTTTTCAAAATATTCTAATTATTCCAGTTATTGGAAATCATTATTAACAAAATTCAAGGTCTATGACAGAATGTACAATGCTCACAAACTAAAAGTTTATGTAAAACTAAAATTTAAAGTTTAAAAAAAAGGGTACAAAATTTAGAAGTCAAGATGCAAATTGCCCTTAATTGACAAACTATCCGAAGGTCGATGACCCTTGGACCAATCATTTTTTATAGGCATCAATTAACTCTTGGATTTTTGCCAAGTAAGCATGCTTGAAGACCTAGACTTTGCCTTTGAATGCATTTCGATTCTCCATGGCTGGGTCTTTTTTATCCTTTAGTGATGTTCACACTAGACATTTGGATTATGACAATCTGGGTGTAAAAGTCTCCTAGACTTTGCTAGGACAGTGGAGATCTTTATATTCTGAATATGCAAATAAAAGAGCTCTGTGTAAGAAATCAGTGGGGCAAAATACACCGTCCTCTCTTTTCTTTTTTAAGAATCGCTTGAATTATTTCTTAAGTCTTTTAGCTTTGTAAAACTCGGATTTAAAAAGTTTGCATAAAAAGCTACGAGGTACAAGGATAAACCTATTAAGGTCACTGAGCGATGAAAGATTATAGAAAGGACACTGTCTGAATGGATTTCCTTGTTTTCTTAGTCACTTGTCCTGACTTCCATCAGTAATGTCTTGCTGGTATTCAATGACAGGATGACTCTCCCATCTCATATATGTCACATGGCTAGTATCCATGATTTTCTTTTGTTTTATAGCATATTCAATTCTTTGTAGAGCAAATGAAATGTCTACAAACTTAAAGAAAACATTTCCAACCAACTTGTCATAGTATGGTGGTGGCGAAGTATCCACCAAATAGGTGTGCATTTCTTTATCAAGGAGAGGTGGTTGGATGTATGAGGCTACATCTTTCCATCTACAACCATATTTTCCATAGCTCTTGGCAGGATTCTTTGTCATATTTTGGAAGGTTCCTTGATCTGGAGCAATTTCCAACCTATGCTCATATTATTATAAAAACACTCAGATCAAGTCCCTCCATGTGCACAGATAATCTTTTTCTAATTGAACATACCATTCTAATTTTGCCCTAGTTAGACTTTAAAAATAATATGGATGAACAATTTCTCATTTCCAACATGCCTAGCCATTTTATGACAATAAGTCATCAAATGTGCCTTAGGACATGTGAGTCCCCCATACTTTTTGAACTTTGGAATTTTAAATTTTAAAAGTTTGGATCCAATTTTGACAGAAGTTCTCCTATATCTTTAACTAATTTTTTGCTATCAATAGCCCAAATCTTTTCTAATTGGTGGAGCCCTTTCTACATTTTTTAGCTTTTTTTAATTTTTAATAGGCCTTCGTATGGAATTTATAACTTAAATGTTCCAACAGGGTTCGTAAAACTCACCTTATGATATGGAACTATTTGCATATTTCTTGGGTCAAGGCTTTGCTCTTGTGTTGACCTTTCTTCAATAAGAAAGTTTGAAACCACCAAATCTCCTTGTACAAGAGTAGTCTTCACAACTGCCCTTTGTAAAAAAAACAAAAAAGCATCAAAATTCATGCAAATGACTATTGGCAAATTAGCAGTAGGCACATTTAGTCTAGCTTGGATGCTCGCCATCTGTGCATCTTTAACGTTGGCTGACAGTTTTTCTGTTAATACCCCTAGATGCCCTGACAAAGTGTCGGTACGATATAAGATTATCTATAAATTTCATTGATCAAGATTTAGGTTTTGTAGAAACCTCTTCTCCACATCTCTTTTTTTGCTTTCATTGCCTTGAGCAGTTTGAAATGTTTAGGGCTCTGACTTTCTTTTTTGGTTTTGGATTTGTTTCAATCCATCTTATTGAGTAGCATCTTCGTTTTCCATCTAGTAGTCCTTCATCATTCCATCTTAAAAAAAATAAAAAAAAACCTTAAATCGGCCAAGCATATATGGCCTTGAAACAAAATTTGCCATTTTATAATTTAGTCCCTACATAATAGAAAGTCATAAATTAACACAAAACACATCATGAAAAATAAAAAAAAAACACACCAAAAATCATGAAAATAATTTTTCCAAAGACTAATGGCCACAAAGCAATTTTTTTCACATTGTGTAAATTAGTCCTCGAACTTTCTAAAATTAAAAAATTGACACCAAATTGTAAATATTGCATAACACATATTCAAATATGTTAAACTAAGCACAAAAATACTTCTAAAAATACTTTTAAGTAATCAGCCAAGCTTGGATGGCCATAAAAAAATTTTGCAATTTTTGCAATTTAGTCCCTAAGATTTCCATATTTACAAAATAAAATCAAAATGTTGCAAAATCAGCTCCTACATTATTCGGCCAACATGTTTTTTTTTCAGAAAATATTTTTTTCCTCATATATCTTTGAAAATATTAACATATATACACGTTAGTATTTTTACTAAACAAGAACAAGCATAAAAACATAAAAGGTAATGAATAAATCAATATAAAACAACAAGAAAATATTAAGAAAAGTTATACAAAAATGTTTACATGAAAATAACAATATACATATCAACAGACTCAAAGAATCTTAAAGAAAATGAAACTATTTTGAATAAAAACTAAAATAACCAAGATCTAAAACTTTAATCATAGCCATCATACTTGGCCTTTCAACATGAATCAAAACACATAAGCACAAGAATTCATTTGGCTTATTGAAAAGAAAATTCAAATAAGAAATAAACAAAGATTTAGGAATTTACAAGAATTTTAGCCTTGGAAAAGTTTAAAAGTCTAGGTATTTTAGCCTTTTTTTTCTTTGTATTTCCTTCCTAAAACCTAAAGACCTCAAATTGAGAAAACCATCCTTTATTTAGGGATAGTGGTCGACAAAACCTAGAGAAAAGGATTTTTTTAATTATTTCTTTTCTTTTTTATGTAATATTTATTTTATATTATTATTTAAATTGATTTGAATTTTTTAATTGATTTGACTTAAATTAATTATATTTTTCTTTTAGTGGATTATGTCATCCATGGCATCATGAAGGTCTAGAGAATTTTAGATTGCATTTCTACAATATGTAAAGTTATACTATAAAAATTAATTAGAAGGACTAAATTGTAAAAATAAAAGATTATGTATTTCAAATAAAATTTCATTGGATCAATTTAATTTATTCTAATAACAAAATCAATTTTAATGTTTAAAAAAATTAAAATTTTAAATTGGTAAAATTTTTTGAGAAAAACCTTTAACAAGTAAAATTGTTCCATGGAAAAAATGTAAAACTCATAGAATAATTTGAATTTTCAAAATTTGATTTAATATGAATTTAATAAAAATATTTCAAGTATTTTGAAAATTATAAACTTAAAAAAAAATCTTACCGAAAAATTTATGGAGTTAAAAACTTCGTATCTTAGAAACAGAAAAAATTCTAAAAAAATGCAAAACTCATAAAATAAATTAAATTTTAAAACAATAATTTAATATGAATTAAATAATAATAATAATAATTAAGAAAATTTAATTATAAACTTAAAAAAGTCTTTTGAAAAAAATTTTACGAAGTAGAAAACTTCATATTTTGAAAATAGGATAATTTTAAAAATATGTTCAAATTTTATGAAAATGAATTTTATTCAACACATTAATTAAAATATTAATTTATGAAAATTATAAAAATGAAAACTTGAAATCCAAAATAATTTTTACCAAAAAATTTTATGTGTATGATACTTGTAGTACTATAAAAAATTCCAAATTAATTACTAAAATGAACAAATTGATACTTTGTGGTATAAAATGCCAATATGAATTTTTCCTTGAATATTTTTAATTTCTTGAAGTGCATATCGGCATAAATACTACATTGGTGTCGTAAAAATATACGATGACTAACTTTCCAACTTTTACAAAAAGTCCTCAAACAAATCCTAAAAATGGAACAAATTTGACCTTGATAACATCTGCAAAGCCAAGTGGATTAAGGGAGTGGATTGTGAATCCACCATGTGCGGGTTCAATTCCCGTCATTCGCCTATGTCATTTTTTTACTATTTCATTTTTTAAATAATATTTGGATAATAATGGAATGAATAAGACAAGAGCGGTCTGAAAATTTTCACTTATTCTATTTCTATGTTTTTATCTGAGAATTTCATGTATTTTTATTTTATTCCAATTTTTGCTAATTTTATGTTTTGTTTGCCTTGTGCAATTCCATTTTTTTATTCTGATTGTATCTACATATTCTAATTTTTTTTGGGTTGCTAACTCAACGGTAGAGTATTCAGCTTTTAAGTGCGACTAGCATCTTTTACACATTTGTATGAAAAAAAGGATTCATTCATAACATCGGTATTTATCCTGAAAAGAGTGGATGGAAAAACGAGCATGTCGTATCAATGGAGAATTCTAAGAATCCATTTTTTCTGGATCAATCTAAAAAGTCGTCTTTGAATTTTTGGTGCGAAACAAAAAAATTAATTGAATTCAAAGTTGGGTCAAGTGAATAAATGGATAGAGCTCTA